>JASJET010000118.1:605000-802500 GCA_034092305.1 Diaprepes abbreviatus | reverse complement strand
CTATATTTATGTTAAATATTAAATCGGTAATTTGTTAATAAATGTCTTAAAAAAACAAAAACCGTAAATTTTGTCGAAAAAAATATATCTCGATAACTAGTGACGCCACCTATAACTTATATTATATGAATCGATAGGTTTTTCAATTCTCTACAATTTTTGTTCGATACAACTTTTACTTTTCGAGATAAACTTAAAAAACCGAAAATCGTGACTATTTTTGGTCCGCCATTTTTTTTGCACAGGTCTTTCAGAGTCATCGAGATATGTTTTATAGGATTCCGAAATAAATACATTCCAGCAAAAAAACCAATGTTCCATTTTTGTTACGAAAACAGCTCTTTTTGGATTTAATTTCCATGGTTTAAACACATTTATTTGTCGATATATTTAAAATTATTACGATATCTTCTTACGAGGAAGGTACCTGACATGTCCAGCTCTGATTTTAATGAAACTTCAATATGTTGTAGAGAGTAAGAAATAAGAGATACCTATTCTTTTTATCTCTCCTAAAGTTCTCCACTAAAAACAGTATTTTTGAAATATCTCAGTTTCTAATTGAGATATTTTTACAAAACAAAATGAAAGTTACTTGTTATTCGAAACGATGTTAAACTTTGATATTTTCATCTCCAAGGATATCATCCCTTATTTTTTATTAGGGTAAACCATATATTTACGCACGTAATTTAATTTTAAAAGTTACGAAATTTGAAGACATGGTTTCAAAGTATTTTTTTCACGAATATCATAATTAACTCAAGTTGACAGGTTTTGAAGTTACAAAAAATGAAGTAGTCAAAGAGGGTGGGTCACCCTCAAATACATTTTTTTTTAAATCTCAAATTCTAATTGTTATTTGAAATGATGTTATACCCTGTTATTTTGATCCCATAGATATTATCCCTTACTTTTTATGAGGGTTAATTTTGTAATTCATTTACATAATTTAATTCTGGACATTGCGAAATTAAACCAAATTTATTGATAATAATTTTTTTACGAATCCTATTAGTAACTTAAGTTGACGTATTTCGGGATTTCCGAAAATAAACTAGTAAAAGCGGGTAAGCCACTCCCAATTTTAATATCTCCAATTCTATTTAAGATATCTCTACAAAACCAAATTAAAATTATTTTATATTCGAAATGATGTTAAACTATTATATTTTCACTCCCAAGGATATTATTCTTAATTTTGTGTAAAAGTAAATCGTCATTTCATACATATATTATTATTCTTAAAATTGTTAAATTTTAATTTAAATGAACGTCATATTTTGTCATGAATTATAATAATTTACAGACATGAATGCTTAACCAATGAAATAATGAAATGAAAAGTTTATATTTCCTTATTAATTAAAAGAAAAAATTTCAATAAGCTCCGTGACGTTTATATCAACTGAAATTTGTCAATTTTAAGAATACATATATGAAATTACGTTTCAAATAACAGGTAATTTTTAATTGGTTTCGTAAAATTATCTCAATTAGAACTTGAGATGTAAAAAAGTATTTGGGGAGTCTCAACCTCTTTTACTAGTTTATTTTTAGAAACCTCGAAACACGACAACTTAAATGAGAGAGATAATTCATGGTTGGTTTGGTTGCCGATGCCGGATAATGCGACCTCTATCCTTGGAGGAGCACGTTTTGTGTATCGTGTTTAGATATATTTCTTTTTTAATTTACCTTCGCACCGTCTCATGGCGGTTTTATACAATATTGTTCGTTTATGTTGCTCTTGTGTTATTGAGTGGGCCATCGAGATGTCGCCACTGTATCTTATTTACTATTTTTCAACTACGAAATCTTTTTAAAGAACACAGATGCGAGGTGATGGTTTGTACCGAATGCAATGGCCTGACGAGTTCCATACTAGGACGAAACAGCGCTGTCATCATTTTTCGGACCCGAAGTTCTTCCATTATTTTGGAGATCTCCGCACTTTTTAACATGAGAGTAATATTTATCAACGATCTTTATTTCTGCATAGCCGAGAATTTTCTATTTTATTTTAAAATTACACGGACAATAACTCATCTCTCTTATATATATATATATATATATATATATATATATATATATATAGTCATAATATGCATTTCGAGGGTTGTTGGCCGCCATATTGGATACGCCATTTTAAATTTCGATATTTTGGTGTGAGATTCGTTATCAGCGATGTCATAAACTCCCGTAACCGAACTTTTAAAAAGGTCGTATCCTTCTCTGTAGCCATAATATGCATTTCGAGGGTTGTTGGCCGCCATATTGGATACGCCATTTTAAATTTCGATATTCTGATGCATGATTCGTAATCGGCGATCTCCTAGACCCCTGTTACTGAACTTTCAAGTAGGTTGTACCCTATTTTATAGCCATAATGTTCATTTCGGGAGTTATTGGTCGTCATATTGGATTCGCCATTTTGAATTTTGATGTTTTTATGCCAGATTTATGATCAGCGCAACCAAATACTACAAATTGAGCCCTAAAACCAAATATTTTGCTGTCACAAAAAATTTTATGAATTTTTTTCTCTGCGTTTTTCAAAATTTGGTTTTTGGAAGCGCCATATTGGATCCACCATCTTGATTTTTCCTGAAAGGCCGGGATTAAAAAAAAAACTACATAAATATAGCTTCAAAATGAGCCCACATAAAATTTTCTACATTACGTCAAATTTTGGACAGGGGGGGGGGGGAATGATCGATATGGCAAACAATGCCCCATATTATTGATAACGATCCATCCACTGTATTACCTATTCGAAGAAAAACTCTACAGTAGAGTCATCTTCTTTAACTTGTGTAGCATACTTGCCTTAATAACAAGTTTTTTGCAAAATTTATAATTTTTCTTCATTTTCTTTAAAAAAAAACCTAATTTCTCTTTAATCGAGAATAATGGGCCCATAACTAATTCACTTTCCAACTGGTCTAAATTAGGGTTCAAACTGATAAATACGGCAATAAGTCAACCATGTTTTGAACCTCAAAGCATACAAAAATAAAAAAATAGGCTTCTTTATTACCAACTTTCAAAAACTGTATTTATTTTCGATAGACAACTAGTTTATTTGCCAGGTCTAATATTCAAACGGTCACATATCTTTTGAAGTAATGTATTTAAAGATGCCTATATAGGATTGAAAAGTCTTATTTTATATAAATTCACTACAAACTTCTTGAATTTACACACTATAATAGGGTATTTAATGCTTATAATAACTGAGATATTTAATTTTTAGAATGGAACTATTTTTACCGATAAAAGAGGAACCCACAGAAGAATCCCAAATTAGAAAAAAACAATGCCTATATTGCCACAAACGTTTTAAGAGAAATGGCGAACTAAATCGTCATCTAAAAATTCATTCTCCGGAAAGACCATTTAAATGTAAAACCTGTAATAAGACGTTTAAAGTAAAATCAGCTCTAGTCAAACATGAAAAAATTCATACCGTAAGAGAAACATTTCAATGCGATAGTTGTCAAAAATTGTTTCTATCTCAACAAAGTCTTACGGTTCACATTCTAAGACACTCAAATGAGTATATTATGAAGTGTAAGCAGTGTGATCAAGGCTTTTTTGATAAAGTTCATTACAACTTGCATGTTGAATCGGTACATAAAAATCAAAGCATCTGTCACATTTGCGGCAAAAAATTATCCAACAAATACAACCTTAAATATCATCTTATGGAAACTCATGGTCAAGGTCAACCGTCTGAAGCCAAACAATGTCCGATTTGCCACAAAGAGTTTAAGTTTTTAAGAATCCACCTGAGAAGATTCCACAATACCAAGAAAAAAGTCCAGTTGCGGCTATGCGATCTTTGTGGCAAAGAATTTAGAACTAGGGAAGGTCTTAAGATGCATTTGATGAAGCATCAAGGGATTAAACCGTATCAGTGCGAATATTGTGAAAAATCTTTTACTATTAAAGATAACTTAAAGTTACATATAAGAACTCATACCGGAGAGAAACCTCATCAATGTCCGGAGTGTCAAAAATGCTTTTCTCAAATCACTCCTTTGAAAATCCATATGAGGACTCACTCGGGGGAAAAGCCTTATGGATGTCATCTTTGTAATTCTAAGTTTGCCTCCAAAACGTTACTAAATATCCATATGAAAAATAAACATAATATTATTTAGTAATCGTATTTCATTAAAATAGAACTTTATTTTGGGTAATAGCTTTTATGTTATAGATAATAAAATATTAAGCAGGGTGTAGAACAGATAATTGTTTTTAATAAAGCATAGATTTTGTTACATTCTGGATTTTACATTTAATTCTAGGAAGTCGTTCCACTACCTGACCTTGCGAGTAGGTACTAACTGATGTTCACTCTAAATAATAAGTCATATAGAATTTTCAGCCATAATTAAACTCTTTCAGAGGTTGGTGATTATCAAGGCTATTCTTATTTTTGATACTGAACTTCTGAACAAGTCAGTTGAGCTTCATTTATACTACTTTCTCAAATTATTCAACCAGAAAATGTGTCTTCTTCCAATATTCCTCTTGCTTTGTATCTTACCCTATTTTATAATCTGTAGCAAGAAGTACCTATCTCTGATGAACCAGATATTGCAATTTTCTTGTTTTTTTTTGCTTTCTTTCTCTTATTCATTATTTTTTCATATTGTGCGTTGTTCTTTTGTCTTTAAGATTGTATGGATTTTGACACGCCACATTTCCGGAGCTTCCCTCCAGCGTTCAAGAAACTTGCTTTCCAACAAATTGTGTTAATTTCCTCTTTCTGAGTTGTTGAAACAGGCCTTTTTAGTTCGACTGCCGTGAATTTTCAAGTGACTTGGGACCCACGGATTGTAAAGCAATTGTTTTGTCAAGACACCAGACACCAGTCATGATGTAACACCACTGAACCTTTGAGCAAATATTGGATCCTTAATGGTCTCTGTCTTGAAATACCGTCGCATGTAATTCGAAAAAGTGCGATTCCTCATTTCTTGTGTTGCCACAGAGCACTCCAGCTGTAAATATTTCTTTCTGTCTAGATTCGACTTTAAACTACCAGGATTTCATTTGTCGAAAAAGTTTCCTCTTCCTCCCGATCCTCTCCTTTTAGGAAACTACGTCAGCATTGTGGCTAGGTTTTAGAAGTGATGCCATATAAGGTGTTTGCGTGAGGAGTGATCGTCATCATTTTTTGCAGCGCTTCATGTATAGTCTCCAGTTTGTCCAAAACTTGGGCCTGATACTCCCTCTCAGACCCCTTATTTCATGTTGGATCCGTCAGTAAACCATACTATTCAGTCCTTCTCTAGTGGAGAGACGAATCATTATAGTATACATATGTCCAATTTACGCCTTGCGTGTTGTTATAATTTATGTTTGTTAATTATTGAAGTAATAACACAATTGCGAATACTTAAAAGAAACTTCCTAGAATAGTAAAAATATCAAATTTTTTTCGGAAAATTTTTTTTTACCAATCTATTGAAGGTGAGAATGTTTTTGTTATATTCTAGATTTATGTCGAAGGTTTTTACTCAATTTTAGGTTTAAAAAATGATGGAGAATATCATTTATCAATTAAATAATGTTTTTTAATTAATAATTTGTTATTTATTCACGTAAAAAAATTATTATATTTAACGCTATTTCACTTTATGGAGTTCAACGATGCTAGATGAAATTTCAGATGTTGAACTCGATATTTGTAGAAAATAAATGTTTTTGTTTAAGGAGATGTGTTTCAGGTGAGCAGTTTAGCGATAATAAACGATCACTTTGAGTAACCTCTAAAACATCTTCGATTTTTCTTAAATTTTTTTTCGATGCCTTTAAAGATTTCGATGCATCGCATATAAATTTCCAATTTTTTTTGTGAATCACCCTAATATGAATCATGATCATCTTAAAAGTATTGTTTCGCCAAACAATTTCGTTAGAACCCGCATGGTCGGCTTAGTCGTTTGAGACTTGTCAATATCTTCTTGAAACCACATCTCTGATCTATTTTGTTAAAGGAGTTACATTTTTATTTTCAAAGAAATATTCCCAGGATGCCTTGAACTGTCACGCCACACCAAACGGTATATTTTATGGGATCCAACAGTATTATAGCGTAAACTACTCTTCGATTCTACCAATCGAAAACGTGGGGTGCAGTAGATAATAAATGTTGTGTGAGTTTTCTCAACGACAGCTTCACTTTGCACTCCTTATTATTATCTGTCGCATGCACACCACGTTTTTCGTTTTAAATTTTACAAGTATGTTCATAGCTATTAAATATTCATAATCGCAAATTTTCAGGATGATGTATATGGGATTGGGAATCTGGATGGGTTTATAAATTTGTGTGGGGTGTTGTGAATACACGCTTATTTTACGACAAAATATTAAATTTAAGGTTTAATGTTGCTCCAAACTCCCAAATTAAACAATCTAAATAATACGGTATACAGTGTTAAAACTACAATTCCTTGATTGCTGAAACGGGGAAACACAGATATTAAACGGCGCGCTGGCGGCGTTTTAACTCGATGCTTCCCCGAATTCAGAGCGTGATGTCACCACCGCTATAAAAGTGAAAAGTCAGCTGTAAAACCAAGGACATTACGGGTTGCTCTTCTTGAGATAACTCGTCCTTTTTCCGATTGAGCTTAACTCACGGGGGCTACGTTGACTGTTCTGTTTTTTAGGCAGCTCGTTGTTCTTAAAGTAAGTTGTCTTTGATAACATAACATTCTACAGAGAATAAAGATCGTGCACGTGTCTTAATTCCTGAGATTGATACCGTCGATAAAAAGGCGAGGTCATCGGCGCGTACGAGTTACTTAACCTACGCGTCCTGATTTAAAAATAATTACCAGAACGTGACCAAGTGGAGAGTAAAATAACCCTGAACTTGACTTACGGAAAATAACTAAATAACATAAAAAAATGGAAAATGTTAAGAAAAGTGAAAATAAAAAGTTAACTAAGAGTCAGTGATGAGTGTTACTTAATAACCTATTCCTAATTGGCTCTTTCGTTAGAAGTGTTCCCTGGATAGAGTAAAACTCAATTAATTTTTGGTAACTCGGAGCTTCACTCATTCCCCTTTTATCCCAGCGAGCGAAAAGAAAGGTGAGGCGGCTAGAGTTTTCATTCTAGTCGGGAGGTTTAGCGAAACTTCAACAACAACCCTTGATTTGTGTTAAAACTTAGGTTTTACACAAATAATTGATAATGCAAAAATTCTTGCAATAAATTAATTCCTACGGAAACGACCTTCCGCGTTTTTTGAAGACTAAAATTAATCCAATAAACACGGCAAATGCGTAAATAGGTCTCATATTCTCGGAGATGAGTACAAAAATACCGAATAATGGCGAGGTGCGTTGACGTTTCGCTAAAATCGAAAAATAGTTAAAATTGCGGAAGGTAGTTGAAAGAGACCCTTGGAAAATCTAAGTAAAATTCGGTAAATAAAAACTGTTAATACAACATGGATTCTAAAAAGTGACATAATTGTTATTTGCATTTAAAAAAAAAACTCATATTCCGTTAATACGACAGAGGCTAGGTTAGTCCGTTTCAAAAACTTGGTATATTAAAATGTTTTTTATTTAAATAATTATTTGTGAAAATAGTCAAAGCTCGGACAGAAATCTAAGAAGTGACATATTAATTAAAGGAGCTCTAAGGTAATACCCGGCCTAGCAAGGATCTAAATCCTTCGCAAAGAACTCAAACTATACAGCATTGATTCTGATTCAGTTTATTTGAGTTTGTCTATCTTCAATTGCTGTAGTATGTCATGTGAACCTACTAGAGCAATAAAATACCAGGTTTTAAAGAAACTCCTTTTAAATTTACATGAGTTGAGGAATTATTTCTATAAATTTTATGTTCATTTTGGTATTAAGTTGTGATATTAGCCTAATTTGAATAAAGTTATTTGGATTATAGATTCACATTTTTTTTTATTAAACATACAAAGGTTTTTATCGAATACCTTTAATACCCAAAAAATTTTTTAGGCGAAATCCTTCAGGGTTTCCAGATCTAGATAGCATGTGTCAAGTCGAAATAAAAGAAGAATTTCCTGCAGATCTAGTTATAAAAACTTTCCAATGCAACCAATGTCTCCGCTTCTTTGCAAAAAAGAAGTATTTGGAAAGGCATATTAAAAACCATCTTCGAGAACTAACACGTCCTTTCAGGTGTTCTCATTGTGAAAAAGGCTTTACATCAAATTATGCCCTCAAGAGTCACATGTTTATTCATGAAGACAGACCTTCAACGTTTGTTTGCGACGTATGTCCGAAAAAATTCAAAAGACAAAAGAACTTGGTACTTCACCAAAAAAGACATTTGAAGGAATATGTAGTGAAGTGTGAAGAGTGTGATCAAGGGTTCGTTTGCAAAGGTGACTACATTCAGCATATGAAAAATCGACATGAAATGGACAAAGAAAAAGTTGTTTGTTTTATTTGTGGGAAAGATTTTATCAAAGGTCATTTTAAGAGGCATATAGCAAATGTGCATGGGGAAACGGGGGAGTTTCCTTGTGAACTTTGCGGAAAAATATTTGATAGGAAAATCAGTCATGAACGACATGTAAAAATTTTTCACAATCTTACTCCTCAAGTATGTGATATTTGTGGACAAGAGTTCAGGTGGAAACACAGCCTAAGGGATCATCTTAGAATACATGCAGGTTCGTGTTTTTCATTTTTTTTACTAGTTATTTAAGTAAAGAGGGAACCAAAAATTAACTTCCTTCTTCGAAATTTTATTAATGAAATTTTACTGTTTGTTTGAAGGTTGTAGACAATGTTGAAGATTGACTAAATGTAGTTGTCGGACTTACATTGTCTTTATTTTTGTTTATTTTTACGACGTTTCGATTAGGCGGTATCTCTAATTGTTATCAAGTATAAACGGAATGTTTTGTCTTAAGGGTACGAGCTTATAGAGGGACTGTGTTCTTTGAAGTGCAAAATTTCGCTTCATTGTACAGGGTGAGTCAACGATTGGATGAAGTAAGTTTGTGCCTTTTCGGTGAAATTTACAAAGAAACTATATTTATTGTTTCATACAGTTTATTTTTACGTAGATTTTAAAAATATTTAGGACTCTACAGGGTGAGCCAAAAAACTAGGACAGCATAAAGTTGTCTTTTTTTAAATAGAACACCCTATATACGAATCGTATTTTCGATTTAGCTTATAATTTTAAATATTTTTTATTAAGGGTTTACTATAACAAAACTTTATAGTTTCTGAGATAATTAAGTTTAAAGAAAAAAAGTCACATTTTCAAGCATCAATTCAATCCTAAATAACGTTTTCAATTTTGTGACAAATATATTCAAATTTGAAATTTAGCAAGGCCAAGGACAAGTTAACATAATTTTTACCTAATATTTGCAATAAAAGCTACAGGGTGTTGAACACATCGGCTCAAATTTGAACAAGTTTAAATGAATAAATATCTTTTTTTTTAAATGGTACACCCTGTATATTTTCATGTTATTTAATAGAGTAATAAAAACCCTAAAAGTTTTGTTCAATATATCCTATACCTATTTATAATAGTTTTTGAGATATTTCAGTTTTTCTTATTTTCCATACTTTTTTACAGAAATAGTCTTCATTATCATAGTAGCCATGTAAAATAATAAAAAGAAACTACAGAAACAAACCGAATGTGGTTAAATATGATGAAATACATTATTCGTTATATTACAACGGCAATAGTTTAGTTAAACATATTGTGAAAAAATTAACACAACAATAACGACAAGGCAAATACATATTTACTTTTATACTAAATTGAAACAAAAAAAAATACCTATTAAATACTGAGATTAATTATTTCTTTTTAATAAGTGTTCGAATAAACGACCCTCTTGTGCAATGCACAAATTTAGTCTTTTTTGCAGATTTTTTCGGACCCTGGACAAAATTAGTGGCGTTATTGTTCTACAGGTATCCCTAATCCTGTTTCGCATATCTTCCACTGTTGTTGGTGGATTAACATACACCTTATTTTTAATATAATCCTATAGGAAGAAATCTAATGGGGTGATGTCGCAAGACCTTGGTGGCCACTCAATGAAACCCCCACGTCCAATCCATTTTTGCGGATATCGTTGGTCCAAAAACGCACGAACTTCACGATGGTAATGCGGAGGCGCACCATCGTGCTGGAACCACATACTGTCGAGCTCATCCCTATCGAGACCTTGAAGCAGTTGGGGTAGTTCTTCTTGTAGAAAGTTCAGGTAACTATGGCCATTTAGTGGTTCATTAAAAAAGTGGGGTCCAATAATTCGATTATGATGAATACCATACCAAGCATTTAATGACCAGTGGTTTTGATGTTGCACCTCTCTAATCCAAAATGGGTTTTCTGTGGCATAATAATGCATGTTGCGTCTATTTACGGCACCGTTACTTCTAAAAGTAGCTTCATCACTAAACATTACCTTGCATAATAAATTTGGATTTAATTGAATCTCCGCATTTATTGTACGACAAAAGTTTACACGACTTTCAAAATCCTGTCCATGCAATTCTTGGTGTAATTCCATGTGATATGGATGATACCTATATTTCTTGGTAGTACGATTAGCGGTGGATTGTGATGTTTCACATAATGCTGCTAACTGACGGCTACCAATATAAGGATTTTCCTGAACATTTAACAATACTTGTAGTTCTTTTTCTTCATTAGTTACTGGTTTGTTGACCACTTTACGTTTTGGATAATCAACAGTACCAGAAGAATCAAATCTTTGCATTAAGTTTTGAAAAGTATGGGTATTAGGCTGGCGTCGATCAGGATACTTCATTTTGTAAATTCTTTGAGCAAGAAGGCAATTTTTTTAAGCCTCTCCTGTTGTATAAATCATATCTATTAACTCATTCTTTGGAAAATTCATTTTACAATATAAGATGAATGCAAAAAAAACCAAACTACACTACATAAAAACCAAAAGAAGCGATTGCGGTTATAAATTTGACACACAGAAAAATGTTCTTTTACATTGTTTTTGCCATGGCTACTATGATTTCTGTAAAAAAGTATGGAAAATAAGAAAAACTGAAATAGCTCAAAAACTATTATAAATAGGTATAGGATATGTTGAACAAAACTTTTAGGGTTTTTATTACTCTATTAAATAACATGAAAATATACAGGGTGTACCATTTAAAAAAAAAAGATATTTATTCATTTAAACTTGTTCAAATTTGAGCCGATGTGTTCAACACCCTGTAGCTTTTATTGCAAATATTAGGTAAAAATTATATTAACTTGTCCTTGGCCTTGCTAAATTCCAAATTTGAATATATTTGTCACAAAATTGAAAACGTTATTTAGGATTGAATTGATGCTTGAAAATGTGACTTTTTTCTTTAAACTTAATTATCTCAGAAACTATAAAGTTTTGTTATAGTAAACCCTTAATAAAAAAGATTTAAAATTATAAGCTAAATCGAAAATAAGATTTATATATAGGGTGTTCTATTTAAAAAAAATACAACTTTATGCTGTCCTAGTTTTTTGGCTCACCCTGTAGAGTCCTAAATATTTTTAAAATCTGCCTAAAAATAAACTGTATCAAACAATAAATATAGTTTCTTTGTTAATTTCACCGAAAAGGCACAAACCTACTTCATCCAATCGTTGACTCACCCTGTACAATGAAGCGAAAATTTGCATAAGCTCGTGGTCTTATGACAAAATATTCAGTTTATACTTGATAACGATTAGAGATACAACTTAATCGAAACGCCGTAAAAATAAACAAAGAAGTTTCTATACTGCTAACTGATAAAAAATTCATAATTGAAACAAGGTGAAGTTTCAGACTAATAGAATGAAATAAACATTTTAGATACCATTTTCGATGGATTCCACTGCTCTTGGGAGTTCTTTGAATATTGATTATATATTTTCTTTTTAGTAGCATCACCATCTGATAGCAAAAGTACTTCCGAACACCATAATCTTAAATTGAAACTATCAATTTTTCTCTTATAAAATAGTTTTCTACCCGATGCTCGACAATCTCAATTTTAATTTTTTTCAATACTAGAGGAAAGGCTGATTTTTGTTTTCTACTTTAGTACCAATTGCCTAGTTTTAAGCATGTTTTTTTTTAAATTAAGTACATTTTGGAATTTTACATATATTTATAAAAAATGAAAATTGTCTTATTTATATCAGATTCCAAACAAATCTCTAGATCAGTCCTGTTTTTTTAGGATTAAAACCCCACCAATGCGAATATTGTGAAAAAGCCTTTACCAGAAGTGATTTTTTGAAACAACATATAAGAACCCACACTGGTCAAAGGCCTTTCGAGTGTCCTGAGTGTGGAAAGGGGTTCACTCAAGCTACGCCACTGAAGGTGCATTTGAGAAGTGTACACTCGCAGAAAAATAAAGTTCCTATTGATTTAGATGAAGTAGTATATACTGAAAAAAATGACGTTGATCAGACTTAATTATATATTGTATTTATTTGGTGTTTCTTTAAGAATGGTTCACTTTATGTCACGTTGCGAACCACAATAGCATTTAATAATTTAGCACCGTTTTTTCCACTCTAATATCGAAACCTTCAGTTATTGGTCAGTTTGAATAATATCTCGATATTATAAAATACCTTGTAGATTTATTAATTTTGTTCCTAGTGATTATATTTTGGCACTCGGTTTTACTTAGTAAAATTGACATTCTGGTTCACTTAATAAATTGTTTATCTCAATGCACTCTCATTGATTGGCATCCAATGATGATATTGGCTTTATTTTTGTAAAAAATGGGATATATTCCAATAAATTAAAAATCCAATTAATCCAAGCAAATGACTAGAATATTCTAGAAGTTGTTTGAAACGTGTTGGAAGGCATTTGTTTGTTTAAAATGCATTTGAGAAGCATTCGAAACTATAAGATAACGTTATGAACATCTGTGACCTCTAACAATTACTGTCATCTATATATTTTAATCATGAATCCTCCCACAGAAAGTGACATCACCTGCCTTTCTTTAGGTTTACCTCATATCATGTATCTCCAAAGTTAATCTAAAGTCCTCAGTTAAGGTCACTGCGTGTTTTTCCTGGTGTTACTGCGACGTTTTTTGTACATCATTTTATTATGGAGAGAGCTTATGACAAGTATGTATGAGGAGTACGAAAATAATGTTTTACTCTGGTTTAACTTTTTTTACAACACAAAATGTTTTTTTCATTTACATAGTGATGTAACACATAAGTATCATGGCATGTTAGTGGTTAAACTTATTATTACGATTTTGTCTCTTTAAAATATCTCACTGGGCTCCCAGAATAAAACACAACACCTTTCACTAATACTTCCAGTACTTATAAAAACTACTTCTTAACACAGCTAAAACACAACTTTATTAATATCTTCACTATTTAAATACAACTATACAACTCTATTAAAACTCTTATCCCATCCTTATTTATATACCTTTTCTATACAAATCTAGAACTTACCAACATAAATATTGAGATTTATCTAGAAATATGACTCATCGCATCGGAATATATGTATACGAGGGCGTACCAATAAGTTTCTCCTAGTCGTTTGTAACATTATGAATAAAAAAATCTACCATAAATAATTCAAATTTAAACATATTGCATAATAGTGCAGGGTCCCTTACATCCTTTACAATTTACCTACCAGGCAGTAAAATCCGCGTACACACCGCTACATTGACTCATTACAAGAGTGGAAAACATGCTGTCGAATGGTCGATCCTCCTTAGGTAATTTTATCAATACATCTCACAATTCGATATGTAAACTCTACAACGACGAGGCTCTGAACCGACAGTAGTCACATGGATCAGAGCAATGTTAACTGTTAACAATATAACTGTTAAAGCACTGTTAGGTAAAGGCTGTCCACATGGAGGAGTTCTATCACCTTGTAGTGGACTGCCTGTTGAATGAAGTAAACGAGGCTGGTTTGTATTCACAGACCTAAGCCTGCCACTTGGTCATTTTGTGCTCTGGTCTTGATATCCGGGATCTGGAGGATCAATATGCGGGCCCTCCGGATTGCGAAGCAAGGGTGTCATAGGAAAGAGCTCGGAGTAAACCCGGACAAAGTCGGAAACAGTTAAATACCTAAGAGTAATTCTGGACTCACGACTGAGCTGGAATGATTATATTGAGGATCGAACTAAGAAGGTCATATGTGCTTTCTGGGCGCGCAAACGAGCCTTTGAATGCACATGGGGTCTGACACCGAAAGTGTTATTTTGGATATACATTGTGGTGATCCGCCTCAAGATCACGTACGCCGCTATTGTATGGTGGCCTAGTCCAACAAAGCGCAGACGCCGTTTTGATAAAGCTCATAGAATGGCCTGGGTGGCAATGATGATTGCGATGAGAGCTGCCCCCACTGGGACCTTGGAGTTCCTGGTGAACCTACCTCCTCTTCCCTTATACACAGAGAACGAGGCTCTGAAGGTTACCTAGGACATTTCGGAACTGGAACGGGCAGCTATTCGGGTGTTTGGGAGAGCGTGGTGGAGAAATATCTGTTACTCCCCATGTAAACAGACAACATAGTGCCGTTTTTGAAATTCAAGTACTCGCTTGAGATACTATTGCCAAGTGGAGATGATTGAGAGGAGGAGGAAAATCTTCCGAGAAATGGATCCTGATGGTTTACAGATGAATCTCGACAAGATGAGATATAATAACTAATATAAAAGTAAATGTATTGAAACCGTGACAAAATTTGTCTTTCGTCATGTCTGAATTTAAAAAAAAAAGACGCCCATAGTAAGTATTTAAAATATGGATTTACATATTCTTAATATTGCTGAAAAAGATAAGAAATATTATTGTTTGTATCTCAAACATGACCTTCGAGTGATATCTATCGATTCCCTTCAGTTTTGTTACATTATTTCGTGCACTTTCTGCCGAAAATAGAATAAAAGAATAAATCGACATATATTCTACGTACATTAATCTGAATTTTTTCAAAAAATCGTTTGAACGTAGTTTTCAAGGCCAAATGAAAGTAATCGGAACTTTGTAACATTTTCCCACATCCACAATTCTCTCTCTCTCTCTCTTTGTCAACCTCTGTCCATCCACTCCTGGATGTAGGTCTCTCTCAATTGTTTTTATCTTTCTTCATTCTTCGCCAATCTCATCCACTGTTTGCCCGCCACTGTCCTTATGTCGTCTACCCATCTTTTTTAAGGTCTTCCCGTGCTTCTTGTTGTCTTCCTCGGTCTCCATTACAGGATTCTTCGTGTACATCTGTTGTCCTCATATCGGGCTATGTGACCAGCCCATCGCCACTTTATCTTTGCAACCTCCTTCACGATGTCTTTGATTTTCGTTCTGCGTCTTATCTCGGTGCTTCTAATCCTCTCCCTTAATGATATTCCAAGCATGTTTCTTTCCATCGCTCTTTGGACTGTTTCTAATTTTTTAGCGGACTTTTTGGTGAGGGACATGGTCTCTAATCCATACGTACACACCGGTAATATGCATGTGTCGTATACTTTTCTTTTTAGATTTATGGGAATTGAATTATTTTTCAGGATGTATGCAAGTTTACCAAAAGCGGCCCATGTCAGCTGTGTTCTTCTTTTTATTTCAGCATCCTGGTTTGATTACCCTAGTCTGATGTCATGACCCAAGTATACATAGTGTTCGACGTTTTCTATCCTCTGGTTCTGTATTGTTATGTTTGCCTGTTCGTGGCTCATTATTTTTGTTTTGTTGTAGTTCATTTTAAGGCCTACAGATGCGGATACATCATTTAGCTGTTGTAGCCTTTCATTCAATTCTTGGAGGTTACTTGCTATTAAGATTATGTCATCAGCAAATCTGAGATGGTTCAAGTATATTCCCTCGATCCACAATTACATAACCTTTAATTCAGAAAAAATATTCCAGTAGAGTTATCCCAAGTGGAGATTTTCGGAAAAATTGGTTCCAAATATCCCATAGTGGATCGTTGGCCAGAAAAGATTGGGTACCTATGCTTTAAGGTATTAAACTAATTACGTAAATGCATTAAATATTTGCGTTGAGTTTAGTTGAAGTTTTTAAAACCTAGTTTTAAGAAATATTTCAGGGAATTTTTAAGGGTATAGGTTTAACCGATATTGGTAGATATACTTTCTGAAAATCAGTTAACTTTTAAATACAGGCATAAATAAATTTCTTGAAAATTCGTAGGAGCCACATTTTTAATTTATATTTTCCAAAAGTCAACTAAGTTTACTTTGTAGATATGCGAAAGTTGAAGATTCTAACTATTGTGACGAGGGTAGTATATAAAATACAAATTCCAAAGTGTTTTTGTATAAACATAATATATCTAAATGTATTTATGAAATTTATATAATAAAAATAAAATTTATAGACACTATGAATGTATTTGTACTACAACAGTACAGGGTATTAAGTTTTTATGTTTTCCCATACTAGATCCTTTCGATTTGATTATAAAGGGTATTTTTTTATAGAGGTATAGAACTTTTAAATGGAATAAAACAAAGATGAATTATTTAAATTGACATGAAATTTACTTTATTCGAAAGATAACCTTCTGGCATTATAATTTAAATATGACTTCTGGCATATGACCGCCACGGCTGGCTCGGACGTAGTCTAATATGGAGGTCCAATTTTCGATGACTTTTTCCAACATTTGTGGCTGTATATCGGCAATAACGCGGCGAATGTTGGCCTCCAAGATCAATCGTTTCGGGCTAGCGGCGTTAAGGCGCACGATCTTGGAGGCCAATTCACGGGTCCGAAACGTGAAACTATGCGGTTACCAAATGTTTCCTTCAATAAATCAATTGTGGCACAAGCTGTGTGACATGTTGCGCCGTCTTGTTGAAACCACAGCTCCTGCACATCATGGTTGTTCAATTGATGAACGAAAAAGTCAGTAATAATGGCTCTATAGCGGTCACTATTGACTGTAACGTTCTGACCAGCATCGTTTTTAAAGAAGTGCGGACCAATGATTCCACCAGCCCATAAAGCACACCAAATAGTCAGTTTTTCTGGATGTAACGGTGTCTCAACATACACTTAAGGATTATCATCACTCCAAATACGACAGTTTTGTTTATTCACGTATCCATTCAAACAAAAGTGATCTTCATCGCTAAACAAAATTCGCTTATGAAAATCGGGATCAACGGCAATCTTGTTTTGGGCCCATTCACCGAATCTACGCCTTGCTAGGTGATCGTGTGGCTTCAATTCTTGCACGAGTTGGATTTTGTAAGCACGCAAACCAAGATCTTTCCGCAAAATCTTTCATAAAGTGAATGTACACATATCCAATTCCTGTGCACGATGGCGGATAGACTGATTCGGGTCTTCCTCTACGCTACGCTCTACAGCAACAATGACTTCTTCTGTACGCACTGTACGACATCTCTGTGGATGCGTATTATCATTTAGAGTAAACGTGGTGCGAAAACGTTCCATAGTTAATGGAATTAATTGCTCTGATGGACGATTATGTTGACCGTAAAATGGACGTAGTGCGCGACACGTATTTCGAACAGAACCATGATTTTCAAAATAAATTTGCACAATTTGGAAGCGTTGTTCAGGCGTCAGTCTATTCATGTTGAAATGCCAAACCAAACTAAACATAAATCACTTAACAGCTGACAAAATGGCCGCTAGTTAAAAAAGTGTTGCCAACTTAAAGTTCTATACCTCTATAAAAAACACCCTTTATAAGTAGATTTAAACAATAACCAATTTAAATAGTAGATTTGGGAGTCCGTTACTTTTATTTTGTTTTCTATTACTTTATTTTTTACACAGTGACTGCAGTTTCATAGCTTTGCTACATTTTCAGTGCATGAAAAAATATTTTGGAAAATAGACCAAAATATAATACAAGCAATAACCCACAAAATATACCCGAAACCTTAATTTGCGAAGTAGAACTATTCTTTCAACATATTTCTAACTCAAATTTTACGAAAGAAATAGTAAAAAAATTTTTCAAAATACCAATGAATCCGTTACAAATCAAATACAAAATACAATAATCAAATCTATATAGTTCAAAAAAAAATTGATAACCTAGTAACAGCCAGAGCAGATAAAGGAAATTCTATTGTCATTCCACCTAAAAGAGAACAACCAGCAAAAAATAAACGATTTTGTAGTCAAAGAAGACCCGCAAAAACTAAAAAATGGTCCCACATCTGGAATTCAGAATAAACTAAAACGACATTAAAAGATATCCATGGTACAGTCTGTTCAACAAGAACGTGACCGCTAGTATTCAGAAAAAATACACCACAGCGCCATCTTTTTTTTGTAGCAATCTTTGAATTCCAATTTTGCTAATGATTTAGAAATAGGGCAAATATTTCGAGACAATAATAATTATCAACAGATGTCTTGTTGAAGGTAGGATACCCAGTGGATGGAACGACGCTAATACAATTTTGATATATTAAAAGGCGATCCGGTGACTCTGGACAATTATAGGCCTATATCCCTTCTCTCCCAGTTATACAAAACCTTCATGAAAATCATAACTAGCAGATTGACGAACAAATTCGACACATATCAACCTGTTGAACAAGCAGGATTCAGAAGAGGATATGGAACATGCGACCACCTGCATACACTAAAAATATGAATAGAAAAAACCAACGAGTATAATTTGTACATGGCCTTTGTTGACTACGAGAAGGCTTTTAACAGCGTAGAAATATGGGCTGTTGAAGAAGCTTTGGTAAACAGCAGAATAGACTCGAGATACAAAAATCTATTGCATAATGTCTTTCTAGACGCAACGATGACAGTACAACTTGATGACGAGCTAAAGACAAACCGCATCCCAATCAAAAGAAGAGTAAGACCGGGAGATACAATCTCGCCCAAATTATTTACAATGGCCCTGGAAGACTTGTTCAAATCATTAAATTGGGAAAATAAAGGGATAGACATTAATGGTAGATGCCTAAATCATCTGAGATATGCAGATGATATACTCTTGATCGCATCCGACTGGGAAGAGCTGCAGTCAATGATAAACGACCTCCATGAAACATCGCTCTAACGAGGATTAAAGATGAATCTCAGAAAAACAAAACAAAAGTAATGTCAAACTCAGACGAACAACAAGTTATAACAGTAAATGCAACCGAAATAGAACAGGTGAATGAATATATATACTTAGGCCAGGCCATAAGAGCGAGTAAGGACAACCAGACAGCCGAAATAACACGAAGAACTCGATTGGGATGGACGGCGTTCGGAAAACTCTCCTATGTTTTGAAAAATTAGAAAATTCCTTTATACTTAAGAACCAAAGTATTTGATTGTTGTATATTGCCGGTTCTAACATACGGAGCGCCGACGTGGACCTTTACAAAATTAAATTTGGACAGAATCCGCAAAACTCAAAGGGCTATGGAACGATACATGTTAGGAATATCACTCAGAGATAAAAAACGAAATGAGTGGATAAGAAGAAAAACCAACGCAGTTGACGCAGTAGAAAGAGCAGCATCACTAAAATGGAAATGGACAGGCCATAACGAACGAATAAAAGACAACGGTTGGAATTCAGAAATTGGAAAATGGAGCCCATATGAAAGGAAAAGATCCAGAGGCAGGCTACAGATGAGATGGAAGGATGACATAGTCAGACATGCCGGCTTGATGTGGCAAAGAAGCCCAGAATATAGAGATTTGGAAACAAATAGGGGAGGCCTATATCCAGTTTTGGAAGGATGAAAACTAGACTAAAATGAAAATGAAATGAATAATTATTTGGTACACTCAATATCAAAAAGTAAAAACTCAACGTTTTAGAACATATTGAAATTTATAAACATAATTAAGACCCAACTGTAAACTTGTTAAAGACCAGACAAACCTCTGGGATTCCCTACTATTATCTCTATTGTAATATTATTGCCACTATATTGCCATTGTACCTTCTGTAATTACCTATGGTCAACACCCATCCTAATTTCTATTTCTACCTCAGTACCCGTAGTTTTTAAGTTATTTATTTTGAAAATGTAGCAAAGCTATGAAACTGCAGTCACTGCGTAAAAAATAAAGTGATAGAAAACAAAATAATAAAAAAGTGATTCACTAAAAATAGTTGTATTTGAAGGCTGTTTATGGTTGGTGGGGGAGGAGCTTTCCTGATGTTTGACACACGTAGATATTTTTATTTTTACCTTCAGTTTTTTGCTTGTTCTGTCTTCTTTCAGTGCTTTTAAGGTTGCAAATTACTACAAATACGATTTTTACAGTGAATAACAATAAAAAAAAAGGAATGAAAAACAGATTTATTTGTTGGTAAATATTGTTAGATATTATTTTTATATTAAAACTTACAATAATTATAATTTAGGCAACCACAAATTCATACTTTTCCTTTATTCTATAATTGCCGTACCGATTAGCATGTTATACTAGTTTAAATATTGTAATTAGAAAATGATAACATAGAGTGGGTGTGTGGTCTACCAAGAATTAAAATGTATTCTACTGTTTATCAATATTTTTCCAAATATAAATGAAAATATTGTTACGTTATTCAGCATTCGAACGATCGGACCGTAATTCTGACGATATGGTAACTCTAGGGGGAGAATTTGTTGATCAATCCTTAACTAAGAAAGATAGAAAGACGCGATTTGTGACTTACTGTTCCATTTTTTTACGAAACTTTCATTGCCGCAAACTAAATTTTCATATCCCTTTTAGTTTCTGATATACCAGGTTTCGATTTTTTGATAATTTATCGAAAAGGCGAATATGGATTCTAATCAGTTTTTTTATGCAGAGTTCATAGCATACTCATTTTTTGTACCCAGAGTTACGAAATATTAAATGTTTAATAGCATACTCTTTATATTATTTTCTTAGCCTTGATAACCTCAAATTTGAAGGAAAAATATCAAAATTGTAACATTCCTCAAAATGTAACTATAGAATATTATTTATTTTTTTTTAAATTCTTTAATGAGGTTACAAAATAATACAAAGGATGTTTCACTTAAAAATATTGTCATCATCTGAGAATCCATAACTCTTGGAAAAAAAATTAATTCTATATGAAAAAATGTATTACATTCCGTATTTACGAGGATGGTTCGATAAGTTCTCGGCCTGATAAAGAAAACAAAAGATTTTTGAAAATGTTTTTATTTATTTTTCAACACAGTCCCCTTGTATTTCAATACATTTACACCAACGATGTTCTAACATTTTTATATCCGTAGTATAATTTGTCAAACTCTGCAAAATAAGCGGTTGTCGCTGCTCTGACCTTGTTATTTGGAGGAAATTTTCGTCCAGCGAGCCATTTTTACAACTTTGGGAAGAGAAAGTATTCGCTGGGAGCCAGATCCTGCGAATATGGCGCATGTGGAAGCACTTCGAAACGTAGGTCATGAAGTTTTGCAGCAACAACCATAGATTTGTGTGCAGGTGCGTTATCCTGATGAAAGAGCAATTTTTTTTGTCAAACTGTCAACTTTTAGCCTTAATCACATGCTGCAAACGGTCCAGTAGTGAAGCGTAATACTCCCCGGTGATGGTCTTGTCTTGTTCTAAATAGTTTATAAGCACGACGCCATGTGAATCTCAAAAAAACTGTTGCCATGACTTTTCCTGCAGACGGAACCGTTTTTGCTTTTTTTGGCGCACTTTCACCTGCCCCCACCCACTGTTTAGACTGCTGCTTTATCTCTGGCATGTAATGGTGAATCCATGTTTCATCTACAGTTATAAAACCTCGAAGAAACTCAGCAGGATTGCGTCTGAATAAGTCTAAACATTCTTGCGAAGTGTTCATTTGAAGGCGTTTTTGGTCGACTGTTAACAAACGTGGCACCCATCGCGCAGAAAGCTTTTTCATACCAAAAACATCATGTAAAATGTAGTGAACACGATATTTGCTATACCAGCAAGCTCTCGTACTTTCAGTCGACGGTCATGAAGTATGACATTGTGATTTTTGGTCGTCCCGAGCGCTCATCATCTTGAATTGATGGACGACCACTATTAAATTCAGCAGCCCATTTTCTTACTGTCGAAAACGAAGGAGAAGAATCCTTTAAAGTAGAATCTAACTCATTTTTAATATCCGTAGGAGTTAAACCCTTTAAAACAAAGTACTTTGTGACCGCTTGAACTTCAATTTTATCCATCTTTCACAAAATATCAAACCTTATATGTTCACTCGATCGCCACAAACAAGCAACTGAACGCAAACATCTGAAACTTTATAGGGCGTCATCTTAAGGTTAATGCTTACAAAATATTATAGTTATTTGATCCTACTAGCGCTCTCTCTGTATTAGTTATGAAATAATCGAAATATTAGAAAGAAGAATTAAAAAAGGCAGATTTACAATTTGGTTCTATATACCAGAAGCTAAGAGTCTGAAAGTTTCACAAAAAAATAGGAGATTTTTTGTAATAAGGATCTGGCATAGGAAAACATCGGAAAATTGTACATCTCGTGCAAATTTATAAAGTGGATAGAGCGAAATTTTAAGAATATTTTTGAACAATTATGGGATAAGTAGCGCAAAACGGGTAAGAAAACAATACTTTCTTAATTTTAGATATTATTTTATGTTAAATTGAACATATAGAATGTCGATCAAGTTTAGTTAAATGGATGTTCGATTATTTTCATCTATAATAAAAACTGGTTGTTGTATAATTGTGTTTTATTTACTTAAAAATTGTTGTCCAATATCTATTGTACATTTAAGTAGTAGATAAGTATGTGATTAGTCATCATAAAAATGTCGTACAATATCACAGAATAGAAGCAAGAAGTAAAAATAGACTTTGTAGAAACTATGTTATGAAACGACTTGCATATGGTCCATAAAAACACCTATATACATGGCGATCCTTAAAAAAAAATGTAACTTGTAGAAGCCATATTCTAATATTGTCTTGTTTGTATTGAAATTTTACTATTATTATTTTTTCCAATTGTAGCCAAAATACACAGAATTTAATAAATCTTATTTTTCGCCATATTTTTTATATTTAACAGTAATTTTATTTAACTGTGTCGATGTTGCCATGCGTTTAGTTTTCCTAGAAATGTCTATTTTATAAAAATTAGTGGTTTTATACTTCAACTTAAACAGAGATAGGCACAGACAAGAAAAAGCCTTTCCAGAATTCCCGACGTTTAAACAATATTTATTGTCTCGTTGGTAATCCTATGGCTATAGTAATTGCCTCGTTGATTAGTTCACTACCTATGAAAAAAATATGAAGTTCTTAGGATTTAAAGAAATTTGATTTTTTATTTACATTTTCTGATTATTTAGATATCATAAAATATTAAATAACGTACTTTCTGGAACGGATATAATTTTTAAACTAAAAACAATTGCTTTTACCTAATAATCCTTAGCTTCAACCTATAATATTTGTCCATAAAATCACTAGAATTCGTAATATTATAACTTCTTCAGATTAACTGCTCAACCCGGCAACGTTGCTTTTCATAAGTCATGTACTAGAACTTCCAAAAATTGACACTTCTTCTTTTTCTTCACTCATAATTTTCTTTTGATTTTACTCGATAGTGCTGTTTTAAGGATCTTTGTGGAACAGAGTGAATCAAATTTTGAACAATAGTAAAACCTGTGTTATTTGTAAGAATAAATGAATAAATAAATAAATGTGTGGATTACACGCATCCCTTAGAAAAAGAAGGGCTGCATGGTGATCAGACTTTGTTGTGACGCATAAAACAGTATGGTTTTTTCTTGACCTATTCCTAGCAATGTTGGCGGTAAAAAACTATATGAAGTGAAATTTTTAATATTTATTAATGTTTTCATATGCGGCATTTTTGAATCATTTTAAAATTATCGTCGGAACGTCCGAAAATAATTGACAAGCTGTCACTTGATCTGGTTTTGTAAATTCTGGTTGACATTAGCTGATTTCTCTACGAACATGCCTAAAATAATGTACTAGTAACGACAAATAAAATGGTTGGTAGATTTCTTGTTTCTATTTTTGTTCCTTACTTTAAAATGACAGATACATTTTTATCCCAAAACTAAAATTTGCAGCTATTTACTGCCCTCGATTCAAGAGTTTTAAGCTCAGGTGCATCAAACCCTGAGCAGCTCCGAGCAAATCTGAATAAAGTGTTAATTAAGAACAGTAACTAACCTCCAAATTATTTTTTTTTTGGAATTTGTGTTTTTAATATGCATAGCAAAACATATTGAAGACAAAAAGATAAAAAAATTATTTTATTACTTATTAGTTTTGACTTTTGTCTGGTCTCATGGCATTTTCGGCCATAAATATTTCGCAATTCGTTAAAAAACTATGAACGTAAGTCCGATATCTTGTGAAATAATCTTATTTTTGTGTCTCCATTTCATGTATAAAATGTTTTTTACCCAAAAATAGCGTCTTAAAATGATAACTGATAGCTACTAAGGCTTTATACACCAAATATTTTTATTGGTGCTTGAGGGGTAAGGGGAAAGCAGACCTGACAAGCGCCGAGGCATCATGCACTACTTGAAGAAAGCAAGCGCTTCTTGTACCTGTACAGCTCCGAGCTGTTCATGCCAATGAATCGAGGGCAGTAATTGAATCAAAGATTAAGGCAGGAATATGTCGAGCATTTGACACAAATTTTTAGCTTTCCACTAATCTTGTTAGTCTAAATATTTTACTTTTTGCGTGTTCTTGATTTACTATTGTGTAGTAATGCTTCTGCCTCACACGATTACATCACTGTAAATGGTCATCGTTATATATGTATTAAATATAAACTAAATAAATATTTATTGCAGGAAAAAGGTAAAAGTAAAAGAAGAAATCATAGAAGAAGGTTTAGAAGACCACTATGTGGATCATCCTGATCTTTTAACGGATATCCATATTAAAAAGGAACATTCGGACTTCCCGTTGCATGACCCCAAGGCCCTCTATGACACATGCCCATTGTGCAAAAAATACTGTAAAACAAAATCGTCATTAGGTAGTCACATGTTTCAATACCACGATAAAACATTATACAAATGTCATAGTTGTAAATATATGTTTATAAGTAAGCAGGATCTAGACGTACACATACGTGCGAAAAAGCATGAAACGGAGACGAAAATTTATGCTTGTTTTAAATGTGGCTTAGGATTTCCGAGCAAAATCGAATATGAAAAACACATAAAGAGAAAACATTTTAATTTTAATTGTGAACATTGTAGAACAAAATTTTTCAGCAAGGAAAATTTAAAGGATCATCTAATACATTATGGGTTAAAACTGTTTGAATGCACTATTTGCACAAAACTTTTCGTTAAAAAGAATAAATACGATTCACATATTAATGAACATAATTTGGTTGCTCCAACGAAACGTTGTGGTCGAAGAAAAATATGAAATTTACTCATGGTAGTGAAATATTTGTAGAGTATTCCGTACAAGATTGCACAGTACGCAAATGTTGTAAACCCTCCTCGCTATATGTCAGCGGAGTATCGTGATACTTGGCGAAGTTCCATGAGACTACGTGTCATGCTAGTAACAGCCTACTACTCTGATACAATGCTTTAGAACAGTTCACTGTATCATATATCGCTACAAACACACTTCAGTTTAGTTTCAGCTCAGTTTTGTTATGGATCATTATATATCTAAGAATCCAAGCCGAATTCGTTGTTGCTATGCACTTTTCAGCATGCACGTTTAGTTACATACTTGCTCTAATACTAAACAAGGCTCAACTTCGTTTCGGAAAAATATCCTGTGTCTCACAGTGGTGAAACGTAAAATCATGTTGGTTAGTCATCTTTGTAATTTTTTAAAGCTGTCACTGAAAGAAGCTTATAAACAAATGTCTATGAATTTTAGGTGAAAATTATAACTTTAAAATATTGTAACTTTGTTATTAATATTCAGAGAAATATTTAGCAAAGTTCATTCAAATGTCACAATAATTTCCATCAATATTAGTGTTTATAGGCCTCTATTGGACTTCTAGAAGTCGAGTTATAATCGATTTAGTTAGGGCAGTATTCTAATGTTTTTACACTAATTTGTTCATAACTTTCGATATAATCAATATTTTTTAAAAATTAAAAATTCAGGATGTTTTTGATAAAGAGTACAATCGATTTGGCTGAGCGGAGCACTAATAAGTAGTCAAGGTAATTGTTTATATACATTCAAACAATTAAATTGACGGATTTTGGGACTCGTACCCACGAAAAATCGATGCTCAGAGCCAAAAAACATAAAAATCCATGAAAATATTGAGGGGGCCTAAAAGGGGCTACTAACTCCCTCTCCCCCTAGAGCCCGAACTATTTCCTGTACCCATAACTCACAGTGTATACCTATCACAGGTAATAATAGAAAAAATCTTTTTCCTTCGATTGTGGGGAGGGTTATAAAAAATAATATGACAATAGTCCAAACAAATAATGTTATAATAATGTTATTCTGGTATTGGTGAATTAGATAGTTGAAATAAATCACGAAATGTGTGTATAACAGTACGCATTGACGTATAAACTACAGACCTAAGAGGCTGGTATGTTATGGAGATATTCTAACCCCATTTGGTTATGAAATTAGTTCAGGTTGTCAAGTCCTGAAGTTTATCAGTATACTTTCGAATGATCTCATATATTTATCGTAATTTGTTATGTTGTTACCTCTTAAAAAAAGGATATTTAAATCGCAGATTAAATTATAATTTGCAGGAAAGTCATTAGTAAATTGAAGTGGTTTTAGTCACGCCTTTTCAACAACATTGTTGTTAAAACAGCTTTGATACGAAAACGTCCATAAATTCACTCAAAATAATTGTTTTAAAGTAAACCTAAATTATCACTTCATTGTGAATATCCTTACTTTAAGATGATAATTGTCATATTAAACTGGTAATTGTCACTTCATGGTGATAATTGTCATAACGACGTTGTGTGTGAGATTTTTATAATTCCTTTTGGAATCAAGAATTAACCTATATCAAGTTCTGGATTCCGTCCAAATTCATTGTAATTATAAAGACTGCATATAAAGAGAAAATGACGATTATAAATTATCGCTTGATTTAAACAGAGATACAAAACTTGATATGAATCAATTTTTGACTCCTAAAGGGAAAGAATATTTTCAGACACCTGACCGAAAAAAATTTTTACAAGTATAATCAGCGATAATATATAACTAATGAACCTGATTGAATGTACCCATTACTTACCACATCTACAACCTGGTGTATTAATAATGTAATTATGGATATGGTGGATACAATAAATGCAAATTTAAATAGTAAATTAGAATGTATTCAGCCAATAGTTAAAACTAAATAATATAAAATCAGAGCATTAGGAAGAAGCTCATAAGAAAATTAAGTAATGTTTTGTTGATGTATTAAAGACGGTAAAAGGTGGTGGATCAACTAGACAGTACTAGCTGTTAGCACTTGAAGAGCTAAGGTACAATAATATATTTCTTCACTTCTAGTTTCAGTACAATTTTTTTAAAGTAGTTGGAATAAATGTTTCAAATACTTAGTGTGTGTACTATTTTTATTACTTTTAAAGAAGTGCACAGTGCACAATGAAGCGACAGTTGTCATGTTAACGTGACAATTTAGGTTTACTTGACAATCAATATATTTAGGCAGTCTTTGGACCCTTTCTTACAGCAAGTTTTAGATTGATATTTGCAAATTTGTATTTGTTTTCAGCTTTTATAAAATATTAAACTGATTTTGTTTGTTTTGTTGTGTTTTACTGATTTTTTTTATATATACAAAACTTTTAAATATGTATTTTTGTTACTGTAATAAAAATTTACACAAAATCTAATATGCCTTATTTTTGGTAATTATTTTTTATTGGAGGTACAGGATTCTTTTTTATATTTAACTCCGTACCCAAAGGCTTTTTATAAGAGATGGAAAAAACTTTAAATATGAAAGTTGTAGGATTTTTTTATATTATATTTTAGATTTGTTTATAAAAACAATGATAAAAGTTGAGAAACAAAAGAAATTTTAATTTTTTAAATAGAACACCCTGTATATTATCTGTTAGAATGATAATTCTTTTCCTCCTGATTTCGAAAAGTGTTCGAGCTAGCCATTATTTAAATATTTAAGTTTAAATTAATAATAAACTGATATAAAAAAAAAATAGAAAGTCTGGAAAACAAATGCTTTATTTTAATTTTTATTGTGATGTTTTTAATTTGGTTTCGAATACTTGACATACTATATTGACTAATACACGTTTTGACATGGGCTATTTGGAAGAACAAAAATATCAAATAATTTGATATTTGATAATAATAATAAATCCAAATGAGGTCAATCAGGACAATGTCGATAACTCAGCGTCGAACTACTGGTTGATTTCAGGACAGATGTTTCCGGAAACGGAGGGCCTTTTGTTAGCTATCCAAGAGCAGGTTATTCCTACGAAGAACTATCGGAAGTTCATCATTAGAGATCCCTCGATAGAAAATGACCAATGCAGATATGGTTTTTGAACATCAGAGACAATCATGCACATAACTGAAGAATGCCAAGTGTTTACCGCAACCAAGTATAAGGAAAGACACGACTTAGCCGCTAAGATACTCCACCAAGACTTAACAGAAAAGTTAAACTTATTACAGGTAGGCCTAATTACAAATACAGTCCGAAGCCTATTCTTGAGAACAACCAGTTCAAGTTATATTGGGACCAAACGGTTCTGACGGGTCCAACAGTTGCTTACAATAGACCAGACATTGTACTAATATATAAAATTTCTAAGCGAACCACACTAATCGACATTGCTGTACCTAAACAACCTGGGGCCAAAATACAACGAGAAGATCGCCAAATACCGAGATCTGGAGGTGCAAATCCGAAGACAATGGGCAATGAACAGCGTTCAGACGATTCCCATAATACTGTCAACAACTAGAGTGATACCAAAGAACCTCCTGCAGACCATCAAGGGACTGGGCCCTAGTGAGCATCTGTATAAACTGATGCAGAAAGCAACTCTCCTTGCAACCGCGCGAACCGTCCGAAAGTTCGTAGGAAATACAGCAGACGATGTCACCTAGGACCCGATAACATGGAAAGGGTTCCCACAGAGCTTCGTACTTTTGGTATACCCTGGAGGGAATACGAAGCCGTTTGGCTTGTAAATCACATAATAATAATAAATAACAGATCTGGCTATGGAAGCGACTTTATGGGCAGCATCCATATGAGGTCAATCAGGACAATGTCGACAACTCAGCGTCGAACTGTTGGGTGATTTCAGGACAGATATCTCCGGAAGCGGAGGGTTTTTTGTTAGCTATCCAAGACCAGGTTATTCTGACGAAAAACTATCGGAAGTTCATCATCAGAGATCCCTCAATAGAAAACGACCAATGTATATACGGCTGTCAAACATCAGAGACAGTCCAGCAGATAACTGGAGGATGCCAAGCCTTTGCCGCAAGTGAGTATAAGAAAAGCCACGACTCAGTCGCTAAGATACTCCAGCAAAAGTTAGCAGATAAGTTAAATCTATTGCAGGTAGGAAAAGTGCCTTATTACAAGTCCAATCCAGAGCCTATATGTTGAAAATGTATTTTCCTATTTTATTTTTTGTGTTAGTATTATTCGGTTTATGATACTGAATAATATCTTCTGGTTGTTTTATTACTATTACTCCTGTTATTATAATTATTTTCAAGACAAATAATCTTTTTTTCTTCTTCTGAATGACCCATCTTTACATATTTTCTATGCCAGTTTAAAAACGTGTATTAGTCAATATAACATGTATTCGAAACCATATTAAAACGTTACAATTCAAAACAAAATAAAACATTTATTTTTCATGCCACTTCATTTTTTTACATCAGATTATTAATAATTCAAGCTTAAATATTTAAATAACGGCTAGTCTGCACACTAACTTGTTATACGTTTTTGATTTTCAGAGTATCATATATGGTCTTATTTCCTCTTTACCCAGTTTATTTTCAGTATTCTTCTCTAGCCTCACAACTCGAATTTGTTAAGGGACCTATGTCTTTATTCCCCAGTATTAAACCATGAAATTCTCTCAAAAAACTGCACCAAACTGTTCACATTCTCCCCTCCACAAGAAAGCTTAGCACTCAAAAAATAATAAATTTTTATATCGATACCTTGTATCTGTTTTTGAACCAGGGTAAGTGTCGACCGTATTTTATTTGATGAATTACCAAGATTGTGTTTTTAACCATTTATTCATTTTTAGGTCAAATTTTTCTATAAAGAACGAACAAAGCAGTCCCTCAGCAAAGCAGTGTTCATTTTGTTTAAAATATTTTAAAGATACTCGGCGTCTCAAAAAACATTTGATATCCCACCAAATAGAAAGACCTTTTCAATGCTCAAAATGTCCCAAGAGCTTTAAAAGAAAATATGACGTTACTATACATATGGCTGTCCACGGCCAACACGCCATGTTTAATTGTAATTTGTGCCCAAAAACCTTCAAAACGAAGCAAGCATTTTTGGTGCATAGAAGTCGACATTTAAAAGAATACATTGTAAAATGTGAGGAATGTAATCGAGGATTTGTAACTAAATATGAATATGATAAGCATATCGAAGTGAAGCATGGAACGAACCCGAACGTATGCGATATTTGCGGTAGAAAGTGTTATGATAAAGCATCATTAGCAAATCATCTAAGAACACACGAGGAAGGATATCACATAGAAAAATACAAATGTGAGTTTTGCGGGAAAAAATTCGCTCAACAAAGAGGCCTTGATCAACACTACGTAAGAATTCACAAGGATGGAGGTCAAAGATATGTATGTGATATTTGTGGTAAAGAAATCCATTCCAAAGAAAGTCTTAAAGGGCACCTGAATATGCACAGGGGTTCTAAGTCGATTCAATGCACCCATTGTGATAAAACTTTTGTATTAAGAACTACTTTAAAGCAGCACATGTTAACGCACACCGGAGAAAGGCCTCATTGTTGTCCGGAATGTGGGAAGGGATTTACACAGAGAGGGCCTTTAAAGGCTCACATTAAAGGGCATCTTGGAGTAAAACCATTTAATTGTGATTTGTGTAGTTCTAAATTTGTTACTAAGGCTCAGTTAAATTATCATATTAAAAATAAACATAATAAAATTTATGATTTTGGTTTCATTTTTTATGTAAAACTAGCTGGTGCCCGCGGCTTTTCCCGCGTGGACGTCGTAAATTTTCAAATTTTCGTTCCATAAGAACCTTCAACGAAGTATTAGAAAACTTTTTAAAAAAAGATGAAGGAAATCAGTAAAGTCATTTTCAAGTTATGTCGTGACCAAGGGAAATAGGGATTCATTTATATATATATATATATATATATATATATATATATATATATATATATATATATATATATATAATTTTTCTTTATTTTGTCTTTTCTTGGGTTTAGGTTCTATATTTAATAAATACACAAAACGATTGACGTTTCGCCCTTTAGTCAAGGCATTTTCAAAATTTTTCCTCCTAAAAATATATAATTAAAATACATCATATAAAAAACATATTTACAATTTCGAAAAACAAACAAGACACCTAAAAACATTATTCAAAACTTTAAAATTTTTTAAAAATATTTAATTTTACCGCTACACACCTTGACATTTTGCTGTTCTGTTACTAAATAAGATTCAAATTTTACATCGTTTACTGAGGATACGTGGAATGCGAATGTCTTTTATTTTTTTAATATTTTTTATATTTTACAATGCATAAAAAAACAAATAAGGTATATGTTTGGTTTTATGTTTAAGAGGATATTCAATTTTTGATTCTTATTTGACCGGATCGAATACTTAATATTTTTGTTTAAAATAGGCTTGCGTAAATGTAGCTCAAATTTCCCATATCTGTTCTGTCGTTAACAGAGTTTTTATCTTTTTTAATATCAATCATTTCCTTTATCTGTAATTTTTGGTAATTCATATGTTTGTTTCTTATAATGGTACTGTTATAATTAAAAGTGTGTTTTTCGTCCTGTGTGTGTTTTTTTAACGCTGTTGAGGCGTTTTTCGTATATTTATGGCCATTTAATCTATTCTTCAGTAATTGGCACATCATGCCTATATATTCGATCCGTTCAAATAAAAATCAAAAATTGAATATCCTCTTAAACATAAAACCAAACATATACCTGATTTGTTTTTTATGCGTTGTAAAATATAAAAAATATTAAAAAAATAAAACACATTCGCATTCCACGTATCCTCAGTAAACGATGTAAAATTTGAATCTTATTTAGTAACAGAACAGCAAAATGTCAAGGTGTGTACCGGTAAAATTAAATATTTTTAAAAAATTTTAAAGTTTTGAATAATGTTTTTAAGTGTCTTGTTTGTTTTTCGAAATTGTAAATATGTTTTTTATATGATGTATTTTAATTATATATTTTTAGAAGGAAAGAATTTTGAAAATGCCTTAAATAAAGGGCGAAACGTCAATCGTTTTGTGTATTTATTAAATATAGAACCTAAACCCAAGAAAAGACAAAATAAAGAAAAATTATATAATCCATGGTTCAAGAATCAAGAAAATATATATATATATATATATATATATATATATATATATATATATATATAGAGAGAGAGAGAGAGAGAGAGAGATAAATTTAGTTAATTATAGCATTGACTAATTATACAAAGACGGCTCATTCTTATTGGAGGATTGGAAGCGCTAAGTATTAAAACTCGGTCATTGATAAAAGGTAGTTGTTACTATAAGTAGAAAAACGGCAAAGAATGATGTATATGCAGTGTTGCCGTATTGGATAGTTGATCTAAACTACGGGTGCAAGTTTTTTTATCCCTTGGTTTATTATATTTGTTTAAGTTTACAAAGGGAACGTTGTAATGATCAAACCTTTCAGTAAAACTTCACTAGGCTGCGGCAACCTTACATTTAAATCGATAAAAAGGCGGAGCTTACCCCTCTTACTCGGTAGGAAGGGATATGCAGAATTGCCCCGTTTTCAACATAAATCCGAAAATTTAAATCTTTTATACTTGTTTCTAACAAAAGCATGTATATCACCTTAAAATACTGATATCTAATCATTGACAATATTGTAAATTGCTTTTTATGAATGAGACGGCGTACCAGTTTGCGTACCATTTAGGAGCGTCAAAATTATAGCACAGGTTGGAATTCTTGGTATATTTCTTCTATGATTGTAGTAAACATATAGATCATACTGGATAACATGACTTTTTGCGCTTAATCCAATTATATACACGGTAGTTCTCCGGGAACTTTATTGATCGATTGTGGAAAAACTATAATTAGGAAGAATCTGAAAATTTGACAGTGTACTAACGTGCATGGGGTACAACCGGCTGAAATATTTTCAAAATGGCAACAGTTCCGGTTTTACCGGAAGTAGATGTCAACTTGCTTATTTTAAATAGAACACCCTATATATTATTGCATCTTTTATTTCTGCGTAAAATTCTAGACATATTTCATAGATAATGTTCTATATTTAAGTCTCACCGTTTTGGACATATTTAAATTTTTATGTCAAAAATGACGTGTGCGAACCAAAACTTAACTATAAATTTTTCCAATAAGAAAGTCTTTATTATTTAATTTGAGTTAGTTTTCTTGTAGACGAAAATCGACTTTAGTAGTCTTTTTATGATATTTTGGAAATTATTAGTAGAGAGTGGTTAAAAAAAGGAATAAAAATTATATCTAAAAAATCGTCAGATTAGTATCTGAAGTTTTTGCGTCATGAGTAGTTCAAGGAGACGTTGTTTAAACAATCCAAATCATTTTTGCTATATATACGGAGAATATGTGTTTAACAATTGTAGAAAAGTTATATCAGAGTTGGTGAAAAATACCTATTTTGAGTATTTTGGGATGCTCTTAGATAAAAATGAAAAGTCTTTGGCTCCTAATTGTGTTTGTAAATCGTGTCTAAACACTAAAAATCGAGCTAAATGGCAGTACCCAAGTACTAGTTGTGTTCAGCAGCGTCCAGTGCACCATTCACCTGACTTTTCAGTGCCTAAAAATATATCTGAACACTTAGAACAAGACAAGGAAGGACCAAGCTCATCATAACATGATGCTGATTTTGAAGGTATATCAAATGAGCCAAAATGCTTTTCTCAAAATGAGTTAGGTGATCTTGTAAGAGATTTAAATCTTTCTAAACAAGCTTCAGAATTGTTGGCATCAAGACTGAAAGAAAAAAATTTAATTTCCTCAAATACTAAAATAACTTTTTATCGTGAAAGAGATAAAGAATTACGGCGTTATTTTTCCGAAGAAAACGGTATTACCTTTTGTTCAGACATTAAAAACTGGTTGATAAAAATGGGCTTAAAACAATACGAACCAAACGACTGGCGTTTATTCATTTACAGCTCAAAACGTAGCCTAAAATGTATTCTATTACATAATGGAAATAATTACGCTGGGGTACCTATTGCCCACTGTATAAAGTTAAAAGAAGAATATTGTAACATCTCACTAGTCTTAAATAAAATACAGTACAAATTTGTGTTGATTTAAAAATGGTGAACATTCTTCTCGGTCAACAAAGTGGTTACACTAAGTTTCACTGTTTTATATATCTTTGGGACAGTAGAGCTAAACAAGAGCATTGGGTAAGAAAAAACTGGCCCTTGAGAAAAAATATGAAGCCTGGAAAGCAAAATATAGTCCAGAATTCACTAGTAGCTCGTGACAAAATTATCCTTCCACCATTACATATAAAACTAGGCATCATGAAACAGTTTGTTAAATGATTAGATAAAGACGGGGATTGCTTTTCTTACATTTGCCAAAAATTTCCTCAGCTCTCTATGAAAAAGATTAAAGCTTGTATTTTTGATGGCCCCCAAATTAGACAACTTACGAAAGATACTCAAGTTAGAAATTTTATGACTGAGTTAGAACTAAAGGCTTAGACAGCTTTCCTCCTGTAATGCAGAATTTTCTCGGAAATAGAAAATCAGAAAATTATATTGAACTTGTAGAAGAAAAAATTTGGGATGCAATATGAGCATAAAACTCCACTTCCTCCATAGTCACCTAGACAGGTTTCCGGAAAATTTAGGAGATAGGAGCTAAGAGCTGGGAGAGCGTATGCGTTAGGACTTACGCGTCATGGAAGAGCGCTATCAAGGTTTCTGGGATACGAATATGAAGTCTGACTATTGTTGGTCTCTGTCATGTCATTTTCCTAAGTCTACACATCAGAGAAGAGCTTTAAAACGAAGTTTTTTAGAACTCAATGATTAACTTGATTTTTAATAAATTTTTTCTTAGTAAATATACATGTTTTTTTTTCTGTTTTATACCTACATAGCTGAAACTCAGAAACTAGAGCTGATAAAAAAATTCTACTCATATATTTGAAATTAGCATATCATATGTAGTCAACAACAGTTAAAATTTCTTCGGCAACAGATGTACTGTAAACTAGTGTTATTTTATACTTTTAAGTCCGTTTTAAAAATGTGGTATAATAATTTTTTCATTTAAATAATTATTACTTTTCAAGTTGAAGGTTAAACTTATGGTTTTTTTTAAATCGCCACTTGATTTAAATATTCATAAAATTATTTTTTCCAGCCTATTTATTTAGTTCTTTTATTATGACATACTTTTCTAATGGTAAGTATATATGTTCATTCTTTTTATTTTCCAAAAAATAGTTTTAAGTAGTCATTGAGCTTTCTAAAATAAATCAATTTTTAGGTACGATTTTTTAAAAATTGAAATGTTTGAAAATAACTCCAACAATTGTATACCACAAACTTGCTCAGAATGTCACAAAGTATGCAAAAACATGAAGTTTCTCAAAAAACATATGATATGTCATATAGAAGATCGACCATTCAAGTGCCCAGTATGTAATAGAGCCTTTAAAAGATCCCACGAAGTGAAAAACCACATGATTTCCGTACACGAACAAAGCAGGAAGTTCCACTGTAATCAGTGTCCCAGAATCTTCAAAACTAAACATGGATTTCTGGATCATATTAGCAGACATTTAAAGCAGTTTGTTGTTAAATGCGAGGATTGCGACAAAGGTTTTGTGACTAAACAAGAATATGACGCCCACATGAATAAACGGCATAACAACAATCGACAAGTTTTAGTTTGTTTCGTTTGTGGGAGAACTTGTGTTGATAAAGCTTCTTTAACTGGCCATCTACGAACTCATGAAGACGGGTATCACGACGAAAAATTTTCTTGTAACTACTGTGGTAAAAAATTTGCCCAAAAAAGAGGTCTTGATCATCATTATGTGAGAAAACACAAAGATGGAGGGATGCGCTTTATTTGTGATCTTTGTGGTAAAGAAGTTAACTCCAAACGTAGCTTGAAGGGACATATGTTGCTTCATCAAGGTGTAAAACCGGTACAGTGCCCTCGCTGTGAAAAAAGTTTCGCTTTACATAGTACTTTAAAACAACATATTTTAACGCATACGGGTGAAAGACCGCATAAGTGTGAGGAGTGCGGAAAAAGTTTTACTCAGAGAGGCCCCTTAAAAGCCCACTTGCGTTCTCATTCTGGAGAGTTACCATATATTTGTAACATTTGTAATAGCGCTTTTCCGTCGAAAGCTCAGCTTAAATACCATATAAAAAACAAACATAATAAAATTTAGATTTTGGAAATTATATCTGTTGTTTCAATTCCTAGGCTAAAACAGTTTCTCAACAAGGCCGATGCAAGCACAATGCCCAGAAAAAAGGGCCCAGAGATAGTGTTGTAAATTCTCAGATGATTCGGACAGGGATGGGTTTAATATTCGGATAAATAACATACCTCACTTTCACTTTACGGTTGTCCGAAGCAATTTTGTGAATTTTTTTGATATTGTCCCGTGTAACAGCCTCATTTGGGCGCCTAGATCTTTCAACATTATTTGTGTCTGTAGGGCCGCGTTTGAATTCAGCAAATCAACGACTTACTTCGACGAAACAGATTCCTTATAAATAGAGTCCGACCGAAGGTCAGTTTTTGGCCGAAGCCGATTGTTCGGCTCTTGCCATAACCTCCGGCCGAAGCCGAAGCCAAAGGTTCAATCATACTTAAAAATTTTTGGACACTAACTAAAAAGTATGCATAACAATGAAAATCCTGTACTGTTATTTTCTTGCATGCGTTGAAAATATATACCTTACATAAACTGCACCTTGCCAATAGTGATAAATTGAGTTTTATTCAGTTTATTGAAACGAAATACGAGTATAACCCTAACACAGTATCAACACAAATTTTGAGCAATGCACTTTAGCTAAATTAATTGATATTATTTAACACCAAGATAAAAATACGTTCTAAACAAATTAACAGTAACAGTCTTACTTAAATTATAATCGGTCCCATTGATTAAAGTTATAAATTTGGTCAATCGAATACACATTATTTTTGTCTTATTTTAGCTTATATATATATATATATATATATATATATATATATATATATATATATATATATATATATATATATATACTGTGACGATTATTACACCCGCACAAAGTAATGCCCGTAAATAAAATTTAGTTAGTTAGTTATTATTTTACTTCTGAATTTATATTTTTAGTTTTCAATATATTGCCAAAATTTAATTAAAAATTAGTATATATATATATATATATATATATATATATATATATATATATATATATATATATATATATATATAAATTACCTAGAACTGCAGACGTCATTTTTCAGACCTCAATCTTCTCCATTTTCTTGGAGTTCTCCGCACTTCTTGATATCGGAGTAACGTTCACTGACAATTTTATAGAGACGTTAACTTATATATATATGTATATATATATATATATATATATATATATATATATATATATATATATATATATATATATATATATATATATATAGTTTCGGGAGCTCGAGAAACGCAGTGCTTCCAGCCAACTGTTTATTTCAACTCTTGAAAATTCCTACGAAACAGATTACATCCAGATGCCTTCCCTATGGTATTTTCTAATTTCCCGCAAATACCGTTTTCTCTAAAAATATTTCCTCTATATCACCTCTATTTTCACTTTCCCTACGAGAAATTCATTTTTGTCAGTACTTTCTACAGATTGGTTTTTCGCATGCCAGGCATATTCTGGTCTTGTCTCAAAACTTTACTGAGACTTCCTTTTGATTTTCTAGCTAAAAACTTTCTAATTCATGAACGTGTCTTCTTAGTATGTTTTTGAAGCATTCGTATAATTTTTTTTTCTAGGGTACGGTTCAGGCTAGCACACGGTTCCACTTTTCCTTTCCTTCTCGCTGGTCTCTGGAAATTTTCTAATGCATTATCATTTCACACATTTACTTCTTTTCTTCTCTAAAATTTTTATTCATACTTCACAAATTTTGGAATTATTTTCAGGTTCCTCTATTTTCTTCCGATCACTCCATATTCACCTATGAACAACTTTTAATCAATTAATGCCAAGTGCTAAATAAATTTCTTTTCATTAACAAAAAAATGAGAAAATCTCGTGTTTTCGGTTTAGCTGGAGAGTAAATTTTTTCGAAAAAGCATATCATAAACCCGTCCCACTAGATAAAAAAAACCCTTTGAGTTCAAACCGACAGAAAATGGATCGCTGCGAGTATCGGTCGAGCTACTCGAAAACAATAGAACTATAAAAAAATTGACTTCTTGTGACCCAACTGCCTTTATTACCTCTTTTCAAATTTGCCGACGATGGCCCTCGATAACAATAGAAATCGGCAAAATTTCAAAGGAGTCTCGTTGGAAGTTCGAGGCATACTCGACTCGCCATATTTATACGCACCTTAAGGTGGACGAAGCCGAAGCTAAAGCTTCGATCGGACTTTTCTTATAACACTTTTCAAGTCATTCCACTAAAAAAGAAAACTCGAAATTCTTAAGAACTACATGTCCAATTTATCTGAAATTTTGAATATCTAGATTTTTCATATCACAAATTTTGAATTAGATATGAATATTGCAAAATCCTATTTTATTGCAAAACTTTTTGCAATAATCGGAATTAATTTTTGTTTTGCTAATTGAAACAAAGCGTTTTATTGTGTTATTTGGTTTTTCTTGTTTCAGACTTCGAATTTGATATGCAAAATCATATTTTATTGCAAAAAGTTTTTGCTAAATCCTGTAATAATTTTCGTTTACGTATTAAATGAAAGTGTTTCATTACCGTAATGGATTTTCCGGGTCGCAGATTCCGAATTTAATATTGAAACTTTGCAAAATTATATTTTATTGCGAAATTTTTTTGCAAAACCCTGTATTAATTTTCATATAACTCATTGAATTACAGTGTTTTTACGGGGTTGTAGGTTTCGGGGTTACCCATTCTGAATTTGGTCCAAAAAATTGCAAATTATATTTTTTTGCAATTTTTTTTTTGCAAAAACCGGCCTTATTTCTCGGCTTTGCTGATTGTTACAAAGTATTTTTCTCGTGATTTGAAGATATATGTTTTCGTAAACTTATTATTTATGTACTATTGCATTGAAATATCTATCTGTATGTGTTGGTTTTCTGTGCATAAAATATGTTAATTTGCCATTATCTTTCTATGCTATATCTCTTTTTATTTCTTTTAAGTTACGATTAATCCTTTCAAATATTCTTCGATCGCATAATTTATTTGATAATTTCTCTACATAATTTCTTCTTGTCTGTTGAAAATTAATTGCATTATGCTTGTCCGTAAATTAAATGCATTTTACTACAGATATAAAAAACTGTTGCAAATAAAATTTGACTCGCTGTTTTTTTAGCCTTAAAAACAAATGGGCGCATTCAGATACAATTTACATGAAATGCGAATTTGAAGATGATCCCTTACATATTTCTGATGAAGAAAAAACTGTTATGATCACATCTTTGAAACAAATATTAAATGAAGAAGAAAAAGATGTGTTGATACTAACCCCAAAGGATGAATATAAAAGTTTGGATAATTGGTTGTCGAAAAATCCTTTGAATACAAATTTATTTCTTCAAAAAGATGTAACGGTAGATACACTTTCTCATCCTGAAATAAAAAGTCGAACTAGACGTAAAAAAGCTAATCTAAATATAGTAGAAATAAATAAGCCAAGATCTACCAAGACTAATAAGAAAACTTCCAAATCTTCTTATGTAAGTAAAAGTAAAGCTATATTATCAGAAAAATCGAAAAATTCTGAATTTACATTTGGAAATCCATCCCAAAAAGATGTTGATTTTTTTAATACATTTGAATCAGAAGTTAACAAGAAATTACCTGAAAAAAGTCTACTAAGTCGACGTCTTTCGCCTACAGATATATCCACTTCTATGATAGCTGACATAAAATATTCCAAAGATAGTGAAGATACTGGAGATTTAATTTATATACAACCTTTTAACCCACCTTTTAAATGTTCAGTTTGTATTTTGGATTTTGATTATTTTAATGACTTGGAAAATCATCTACAAAGTTCTAAAGCTGGTCATTTTTTTAAATGTCAATACTGTCAGGAAGTTTTCGGAGATTATAATCAGTTTTATGGACATTTTATTCAAGAGCATACGAATGTAACTAAAGGTAAGTTTAAATTAAATTATTAGTTTCTTAATTATTCAGTTCTTTACGTTAATTATTGTGAAATATAAATACACTTTGAATCGGTTTTGTAACATGAGGAAATTTCCAGGTGCAATGTGTGATAAAATAAAGGAGATGTTAAAGGAAGGAAATACCACACGTCAAATAGCTTCAGTATTAAAAGTGAGTCAAAGCAGAGTTCAAAGAATTAGAAAAGAGTGTGGAAGCAGTTTAAAAAAAAATGTCGGCGGTCGGCCAAAGAAGTTGAGTCCTAGAGACAGTAGAAATATAATTAGATACATGGCTACTGGAGAAGCTTTATCTCCGTCTCAGGCGGCTAAAATTCTTCAACGGGATACTGGAAAATTAATTAGTAGGTGGACGGTACAAAGATCAATCGATACGCAACTGATGGTCGCCAATGCAAATAGAAAACAAACGGTGATCCAGTAAGTCAAGCAGATTTCATTCACTGTAAGACGGTTTATAGACCGGAACATATTCACAGAAGAGTCGGAGATACGATAAAGAAATTTATCTAGATATTGTAAAATATAATTTGATTTAAACTGTGGCTGATATACCATCTTCGATTAATGAAATTACTTTCCAGCAGGACAATAATCCTAAACACACCACCAAAATAGTAAAAAACTGGCTTACTTCTCAGGACTTTCAGGTATCACAGTGGTCGACACAAAGATCAGACCTAAACTGAATTGAAAATTTGTAGTCAGAATTAAAACGTGCTATACCAAAGAGCTATGATCTTCCGCTGTCCTCGTTAAACGTATTATGAGATCAAATCCAAGAAGAATGGGAAACAATTTTACAAGATTACTACAAAAATCTTATGATCAAACGAATACAAGCCGTTAAAAAAAAAATAAAGGCTTATGAAGAAATTATTAGAAAGTATAATAATTAAGACATTCAGAATGGTGCAAAAGTGATTCAACAATTTTTCATTTTTTTATGTTTGTAATTCATAATTTGTTATGTCTAAATATTTGAAATAAAAGCTATATGAAGATTAATTTTTAATATTTTATTTTCCAGTACAAATAATATTTTTTTAGGTTATTGGTTCAGTATTGCATCATAATATATATATATATATATATATATATATATATATATATATATATATATATATATATCCTTTTTTGTATATTTTGTCTTTTCTTGGGTTTAGGTTCTTTATTTAATAAAAAATCCAAACAATTGACATTTCGCCCTTTATTTAAGGCATATTCAAAATTTTTTATTTTTTTATTATTTATCTTCCTAAAAATATTTTTATATAATTAAAAACATTCACATAAGAACATATCTACCATTTAAAAAAAAAACAAACACTTTAAAACACTATTCAAATTTTTTAAAAAAATATTTAATTTTACCAATACACATTTTTCCATTTTGTTTACTTATTTATAATAAAATCCAACTTTTACGTCATCTATTTAGGTACTGAGGATACATGGAATGCGAATGTGTTTTATTTTTTATATTTTACAATACATCAAAAAAACGCATACATTTATTTTATGTTTAAGAGGATATTCAATTTCTGATGTTTATTAACAGGATCAAATACTTAGTATTTTTGTTTAAATTATGCTGGTGTAAATGTGGCCCAAATTTCCCATATCTATTCTGTCGTTAACAGTGTTTTTATCTTTTCCTTTATCTGTAATTTTTGGTAATTCATATCTTTGTTTTTTATTATGGTACTGTTATAATTAAAGGTATGTTTTTTGTCCTGTGTGTGTTTATTTAACGTTGTTGATGCGTTTTTCGTATATTTATGGCCATTCAATCTGTTCTTCAGCAATTGGCTCGTCATGCTTATATATTTTTTGGGACAATTTGTGCAAGGGATCGAATATATTACATTTGATTTATTCATGAGAGGAGTTTTACTTTTTAAATTTGTGAACAGTGTATTTAATTTATTATGTGATCTGTGGCATACGATAATATCATGCTTTTTTAAAATGTGTTGTATTTTTTCTGACAGATCACTAGTGTAAAGTAATGCTACATATTTTTGCTAATTATGTTCTATGTTTCTTGTTATTAGGTTAATATAAAATTTATATGTTCATTTATTTATTATTTCGGTGATAGCCTTTTCATTGAAATTATTATTTATTAGTGTCTTTTTCACTTTTTGCAATATTCTTGGTCGGAATTCTGGAGGCATTAAAGAGATAACACGATGAGACAGACTGATTATAACACTATTTTTTTTTTTGGAGTTTTCGAGTGGTTACACTATTCACTAATTTAAAAAGTAAATCGCCTCCCATGAATAAATCACATATAGTATATTCGATCCCTTGGACAAATTGTCCCGAAAAATACATATTCATGACGAGTCAATTACTAAAGAACAGATTGAATATCCATAAATATACGAAAAACGCCGCAACAGTGTTAAACAAACACACAGGATGAAAAACAGTACCATAATTAAAAACACATATATGAATTACCAATAACTGCTGCTAAAGGAAATGATAGAAATTAAAAAGATTAAAACACTGTTAGCGACAAAACGGATATGGAAAAGTTGAACCAAATTTATACCAGCTTAATTTAAACGAAAATATTAAGTATTCGATCCTGTTAATAAACATCAAAAATTGAATATCCTCTTAAATATAAAAAATAAAACACATTCGCATTCCATGTATCCTCAATACCTACATAGACGACGTAAAAGTTGCATTTCATTATTAATAAATAAACAAAAGATGTGTACTGGTAAAATTAAATATTTTTTTAAAAAAATTGTGTTTTAAAGTGCCTGTTTGTTTTTTAAATTGTAGATATGTTCTTTTATGAATGTTTTTAATTATATGAAAAATATTTTTAGGAAGATAAATAATTTAAAAAACCAAAAATTTTGAAAATGCCTTAAATAGAAGGCGAAACCTCAATTGCTTTGATTTTTCGGTAAATAAAGAACCTAAACCCCTAAACCCAAGAAAACACAAAATATAAAAAAATATTATAATCTGTGGTTCAAGAATTTGGAAAATGTGATTCAGTACTAATCCGGGAATACATCCGTTCGTTCGTTTGGTTTCCTGTGGAAGTTTGCAGCTGCACGTTAAATTTCTTTCAGTTGATCTATAACCACCAACCACAGAAGATGCCACATGAGATTTTGGCGATATATATATATATATATATATATATATATATATATATATATATATATATATATATATATATATATGTATATATATGTGTGTGTGTGTGTGTATGTATGTGTATGTATGTATATGTATATGTGTGTGTGTGTACTGGTATTTTTCCGGTTTTCAATCCGTTCGTCAGTAGAAATATCTTCACGACGTTTCGCCAACATCTCAGCTCGCATTTTCTAGTGATGCTTCCTCGACGGCTGCTCGACTTACTGACGAACGGATTGAAAACCGGAAAAACACCAGTACACATTCCACCATCCGTGAAAACCTACGATATATATATATATATATATATATATATATATATATATATATATATATATATATATATATATATATATATATATACAGGGTGATTCAAAAATCGATCACGAAACTTAAGGGGGTGATTCTACTTGACAAAATAAGGGTAGAGCTTCATATAATTTTTTTTCAAAATGTCATTCGTTTTCGAGTTACAAGCCGTCCAAGTTCAAGTTTTTATTTTTTGTTTTTTGAATTACTCGCTTACAGGAAAACCGATTTGACTAATATTTGAAAGATAGGCTAAGTCTTCTGCGCTTCATCATTTTAGTAACAATTCACATTGATTGTTTGCCGCTAGAGGGCACTTTACCTACATTGAAAATTGTTTTTTTGTCATAATTTTTTAGTGTTGACAGCTACAGTAGTTTTTGGCATAATTTCTGAAAGACTGATGCCAGGCCTTTAAAAAAGGTGCTCTTTATTTACATCGCTAAACCCAACGGTTTAGACGTAAATCACCCTTAAAAATTAAGTGGTAAATTTACTTTTCTCATTTCATTACCACCAGCTACCAGGTAAATAGCTATCAAAGTATACTAGAGCTGTCAGTTTAACATCAAATAAATTCGCTTTTTAAACTATTTAATTTATAATCTTAAAATAACTAATAATGGCTAATCAGTAAATATTCATATTATGGATTATTGCGATATACATTTAATTGATAAAAATTAATGAAACAGTACTAAACAAACTAAAAAAGATTCTCAAAATGTCCCCCATTTTCTTCAATACATTTCCTAACACTCTTCAAAAAATGTCGCCTAACTCGATGAAAAATTTCTGGTGTTTCTTTAATAATTTGGCACTTTTCGATTATCCTGAAGCGAAGATCCTCGACGTTGATTACTGGAATATCGTACACCAATTGTTTCAAATGACCCCAAAAGAAAAAATCCATAGGATTAAGGTCTGGTGACCTCGCTGCCCATGCCAATGGTCCACTTCGTCCTATCCATCGCTCAGGATACGTTGCATTCAAATACTGTCGGACACGTATACTAAAGTGGGGCGGAGCTCCGTCTTGGAGGATCCACATGTTGGCCCTTACTTCCAATGGCACATCTTCCAGATACAATGGGAGACGATTTTGGATAAAATCTAAGTATACGTCACCAGTTAATGGGCCATCAAAGAAATGAGGACCAATAAGGTAATCTCCTATCATCCCTGCCCACACATTTAGTGAAAATCCACGCTGATGTTTCGTTTCTACCACATTGTTTGGGTTCTCGTAAGCATATGTTTGGATGTTGTGTAGATTTGTTATGCCATCACGAGTGAAACCAGCTTCGTCAGTGAATAATATGACGCCAATTAATCGATTATCGTGTTCATACTTAGCTAGGATCTGATTGCACATTTCCAACCGTCTCGGCCGATCATCGTCATAAAGAGCCTGCACCTTTTTTGAATGAAACGAGTAGAGTTGTTCTTCTCTTAGTATCCTCCATGAACTAGCCTGACAGAGCCTCACTTCATTACCAATTTTTCTAGTACTAATACCTGGATTATCTTCAATAATTTCAAGCACTCTTTCTTCTTGTTGCACGTTTCTAGCAGTTCTAGGTCTTCCCCTATTTCCATTATAACTTTTAAAGGAACCACATTCCGCAAGCCTCCTGTGCACACTGGAAAATGTTTGAGCATGAGGGATATTTCTTTCCGGATAACTCTCCATATAATATCTTCTTGCCAACTCTGCATTACCATTTGCTTTTCCATAACAAAAACGGATATCACAATATTCGATATTTGAATATTGGTGATTAGCCATTATTAGTTATTTTAAGATTATAAATTAAATAGTTTAAAAAGCGAATTTATTTGATGTTAAACTGACAGCTCTAGTATACTTTGATAGCTATTTACCTGGTAGCTGGTGGTAATGAAATGAGAAAAGTAAATTTACCACTTAATTTTTAAGGGTGATTTACGTCTAAACCGTTGGGTTTAGCGATGTAAATAAAGAGCACCTTTTTTAAAGGCCTGGCATCAGTCTTTCAGAAATTATGCCAAAAACTACTGTAGCTGTCAACACTAAAAAATTATGACAAAAAAACAATTTTCAATGTAGGTAAAGTGCCCTCTAGCGGCAAACAATCAATGTGAATTGTTACTAAAATGATGAAGCGCAGAAGACTTAACCTATCTTTCAAATATTAGTCAAATCGGTTTTCCTGTAAGCGAGTAATTCAAAAAACAAAAAATAAAAACTTGAACTTGGACGGCTTGTAACTCGAAAACGAATGACATTTTGAAAAAAAATTATATGAAGCTCTACCCTTATTTTGTCAAGTAGAATCACCCCCTTAAGTTTCGTGATCGATTTTTGAATCACCCTGTATATTGGTGGGATAAATTATCCGTTTTTACAAATTCGCAACAATTATTTCCAATATTATTAAAGATGTTTTTAAACTTTATAATATGGATACCTGAGCAAGTAGTTTTTGTTCTCGCAATACGACGTTTCATTTAGTACATAAGTGATCAGCGTCATGAATTGAATTTTTTAATACGCTTGCCTTTTAAATTTTAATTTAAGTATTTTAACTCTGAATGCGACGAACACCAAAAGGTAAATTTAGTGTACGATTTTTAAATTGAATATATTATCATTAACACCCTGACTATTTTATAGATTCGACTTTCTCAAACTGGAATTTTCTGAAGGCGATTCTCCAAAAACAAGTGCGAATATACCCACATGCTCATATTGCCAAAAGAGGTGTAAAAATATGTGGTTTTTAAAAAAGCACATGGTCAATCACCGGGAGGAGCGGCCTTGGAAGTGTTCAACTTGTACCAAGTCGTTCAAAAAATACAGCGATATGCAAAAGCACATCAAAGTTATTCATCAAGAGGGAGGAAAAAAATTCTATTGCAACCAGTGTACGAAAGTTTTTAAAACCAAGCACGGCTTTTTAGATCACATGAATAGACATGAAAAAAATTTTGTTGTTACTTGTGAGCTTTGCGGAAAAGGCTACGTGACTAAACAAGAATATGAAATCCATATAAAGAAAAAACACGATGATAATCGTGAAATTTTGATTTGCTTTATCTGCGGTAGGTCATGTTGCGACAAATATTCCTTAACTGCCCATCTTAAAACTCACGAAGAAGGATATCACGATGAAAAGTACGCCTGTGAACACTGTGGAAAGAAATTTGCTCAAAAGCGAGGTCTTGACCACCACTACGTTAGAATACATAAAGATGGCGGTGTAAAATTTGTTTGTAATCTTTGTGGTAAAGAAGTGCACTCTAAAATAAGTCTCCGAGGTCATATGTTACTCCACGAAGGGGCAAAACCTTTGCAGTGTCCTCACTGTGAGAAATGTTTTGCTCTCGCTAGTACGCTGAGAACCCATCTTCTAACTCATACAGGTGAAAGACCGCATAAATGTGAAGAATGTGGTAAATGCTTTACTCAGAGAGGACCTTTAAAAGCTCATATTCGAACTCATACTGGAGAAACACCTTATAAATGTGACATTTGCTCTAGTGCTTTTGTTACTAAGGCTCTATTGACATTTCATATAAAGAAAAAGCATAACACTGTGTAAGTTTTGATTTTTTCCATTTACAGATGTTTGAGAGCATCATCAGAAGATGAGAAATGCTACGTCATGATCAAAGAGGGTATGTTCAATTCCGTTACTGGAGAAAACGCTTTGTTTCACTAATTATACAAAGCTTTATACATGACCAGGAAAACTTGTGATCTGAGTGATACAAACTGTACCCAAAGACAATACTTGTTTACACAGATTGGAAATATTTGTCTGCTGGATACATCTGGTATATAATGTGATAAAACCTTTGACTATGAAAGTTTGTCTAAAATTGTCAAATCGATATTACTAAAGCCTCACAAGTTCAACAAGTGGGAAACAAAATATAAACGATGTAAAAAAAAACTGTATGGTAAATGTATTTTTATTATTGTTCTGATATTAAATGTTTTTTATTATATATATTTTTTATTTTACTAACATAGATTTATAATTTTATATAAGGGACAATCAACGTCAAATGGAATACAACTCTGTCCAAAATTCACATCAGGGGATTTGAACCACTGAATGTTCTAAAGATTGCTTAGGATTCCCTCTTTCGAATAGCGAGTGGCTCCTATGAAAAATTCAAAGTTGCTAGTCATTCTGGTAACCAGAAATGAGCGAAAAGGCATTGGGAAAAGAATAATTAAAAAAAAAACAATTTTTAGACTAATTCTATCGAAATTCAAGATGACAAATCCCATATGGCGTCCATAAGGGTCAAAAACCGCTAAAATGCTGAGGAAATTCATATTATTGATCACTCAGGGGTTGCATTTCGCTTACCTTGACTTACTACTGAATTTTTGAGGCTCCTAATTAATATTCTAGAGTCAATTTATCGAATGTCAAAGTGACAAAACCAATATGGCGCCCATTAAAGTAAAAAGTCATTAAAATTTACGGAAAATCTATTAATCGCACAAGGTTTGAATTTTGCTTAATAAGTCTTCCTACTAGGCCACTAATCAATAGTCTAAAATTATATTATTGAATGTCAATTAAAATTAAAAATGCATATGAAACATGGGTAAACAAAAACTTAATACATTTTTAAAGACTGTTAAAATTAGAATATAGATTCGATGTTAAATATAAGGTGTCCAATTTAAAATATGAAAGTTATTTGGCTTTATTGATAATAAAAATCAAATGTAGTGTAGTGTATCTTTTTTTTTAAATATTTTTTATTTGATAATAAATTGTAATGATTTTACTAAAAACTAATTGGACTTAAGACATCAAACTTGAATAAGCAAGACTTCTTAAATTTTGGTCTACAATTTCAAGAATAGTTAAATATTTCAACAAAGGCAGTAGCTTACTATATTTGGTCCACGCTCTCAAAATATGCAAAATATACCATCTAAATTTTGACACCTTTGGTGTAAAACTTTTTTTTTTTTTGAAGCATTGTGTATATTTACAAATAATTTTAAAATGTAGTCCCTTATTAAATATTTTTTTGTTTTCTGTATATGAATGTACGGGAATGTGATGCGCCTCCAGAGGCGAATCCAAGATGGAGGATTACCCCTCCTCAAGAGCTTCGAATTAAAAAAAATAGACTCGCCTGACTGCTACATTAGGAATGTGGATGTCGCTGAAGCACAACCACTCCTTTCCTCGCCGACAATTTCACTTCATATTTAGTGTATTTCACAAGTGCCATTTTACCGAAAACCTGTCCTCCAAGTCCGAAAATTATGGTTGAGGTGTCATTCGATTCGTAATGACATCTAGAAAGTTTATGAAAATTTTGGAGCGGAGCCGACAAAAATTGTAAAATTTATAAGTGCTTTGGTTTTTTGCAAATATCTCAAAAACTATTTGAGATATCTGAAATTTAAAAACAGATCCTTAGAAGGCAGGAAATTTCTTAAAAAAAATTCCCTCTGTCGGAACTGTACCGACAATATTAATAATTTTGTTTTGTGGTAAAAATTAGGCCTAAAACGAGTAGTGACGCTCCCTTACGCCTTGACCGAATCAGACACTTTAATAATAAAAATTATTTTGACCAATTAAATATGAACATTAAGGAAAAGAGAAAAGTTGGTATTGTCTAGACAGATTAATAAACAATTATCTGTTGGAAAAAAATTTTTACCCACTTTTTCAGTTAACTATGCTTTTATTAACTAATTAATTTTTGCTAGTTAAAAGTTAACATAAAAACCCAGATAATTTGTAAACTAAAAACCTGGGATTTTTTTCACTTCCTGGAGCTATTCTTTGAAGGCTTTAGAAAAGATCCCCGTTGGAAAAATTTAAAAATTTTGATTTTTCTCTTTTTTATTAAAAATTTACGACATCAAAAAACTACATATGTAAATAAAACAATCGAAAATATTTTTAAACATTATTTAAACAATGTATTTGTTTATAACAATTTTGTAAACAATAGCAGTTAAAAATTTAAAAAAAAAATATTATTATATAGGTTTTAGCCTTAAAAACACAAAATGATCGAAATAATAAAAAAAAAAATTTTTTAGATTGTTTTATTTAACATTTGTAATGTTTTGATGTCTTCAATTGTTAATCAAAAAGTGAAAAATCAAAATGTTTAAATTTTTCCAACGGGGATCTTTTCTATAAAGCCTTCAAAGGATGGCTCCAAAAAGTGAAAAAATCCCAGGTTTTGAGTTTACAAATTATCTGGATTTTTATGTTAACTTTCTAGCAAAAATTAATTAGTTAACTAAAGATAGTCAATCGAAAAATTGGGGTAAAGATTTTTAAACAACGGATTATTGTTTATTCATGTGTTTAGATAACACCCATTTTTTTTTCCTTAATATTCATATTTAATCGGTTAAAATAATTTTTATTGTTAAAGTGTCTGATTCGCACATTGCGCGTGGAAGCGTCACTACCCTTTTTAACCGACTTCTAAAAGAAGGAGGTTTCAATTCGTCGAGTATGTATTTTTTTTATGTTTGTACACCGATTACTCCGGAACGGCGGCACCGATTTGATGAAATTTTTTTACTTTATGTTTGGGAAGTTGCTGCGGTGGTCCCATATTTTTTTGGCCTAAATTGGTGCAGTAATATCCAAGATGGCGCTGGTAATATGGCGACCAAAAAATTAATTTTGTCTGATTTTCTCCAAAATTGATATGGGGAAATTTTTGGGGTCGTACATAACGAATCTGAAATTATTTTTAAAAAATTCAATATGGCGGATCCAAGATGGCGGATTAAAAATTCTACGTCTCCCGATTTTGTACTACAGTGCTGGGGTATTTTTGTTCAAAGTTCAATTTCATATAAAAATTTCTAGTTATTTTTCACTTTTTAGCACACTTTTAGAAGTCGGTTAAATTTTTTTATAAAAATTTTTAAGGCTCATTTTCACCCCAAAATTAAAAATTTTAATATTGCCGGTACAGTTCCGGGAGGTAGGAGATTTTTTTTAGGAAAATTCCTACTCTTTAAGGATCTTTTTTTAAAATTTCCGATATCTCAAACAGTTTTTGAGGTATTTGCAAAAAACTAAAGCACTTTTTTTTACTAACTTGTTTATAGCTTTTATAATTTTCGTTGGCCCTTCCCCAAAATTTTCATAAACTTTCTAGATGCCATTAAGAATCGAATGACTACCCTAACCATAATTTTTGCACTTGGAGGATAGGTTTTCGGTGAAATGGCAGTTATGAACTCGACTAATTGTATTGTTTTGTATTCGAGTGGGATGGGGGTAATTTTGATCTTTTCTTTGCTCTTGTGATATCACCCCCTCCCTTAAAGAAAGAGGCTAGATCCGCCCTTGTGCGCTACTCTCTATATTATTTCACAGAAACATCGCTTTGGCATTATTCCTCCACTTCAAACTACTATCAATACTATGGTTTTCAACGGTCATTTTTCTTTTCGTACAATACTTGGTTCCAATTACTCAAATTTAGTAAACTTTACTCGAAATGGCGTCACGTTTGGATTTACATGTATTGGTAAGTTGCTAAATTTTAATAAATTTCGATTTACTTGGATTAAATGACCACCAAAAGAGCATACGTTCTAGTTATTCTTAAAAAAATAAAAAGCTAACACTTGTCTTTTGTTGCAAAATACTTTTAATTTTGCCTATTAGCTATGTAATATTATCAATTTATTTAGTTCAAATGTTTGTTTTTCTTGTTTTAGATTTTTTATGAATATTGATCAGGTCGGAGAGGAGAACAAACCAAACCTAGTTGATATTTTAGGTCAGCCAGTGATATATCCACTTGCTTGCACTGTATGCTGCAAAACATTCGATACTTTGAGTAGTCTACAAAACCACAAGGACACATTTATGCACGTTGAAGAAAATTGTTTCTATAAAACTAATTCCGAAGCACATTCTCCTATTAAAGAATTAGGAAAACCGGAAGTCACTGTTTGTGACTTATGTCAAAAAAAGTTTCCGTCTACCAGGCGACTGAAAATGCATATAAAATGCGTACATACTGAAGATCGTCCATACTTGTGTACGTATTGTCCAAAAAGCTATAAAACCAAAAATGCGTTAACACAACATTTAGAAACGCATACAAGAACTTTATTAAAATGTGACGTTTGTTCAAAATTATTAGGTAACAAGAATACTTTGGAAATACACATGAAAAGACATAATCAAGAATACATCGCCAAATGTGAACACTGCGAGATGAAATTTGTTTCAGTGTACGAACTGAAAACCCACATTTCCGTCAGACACAGTGAAAGAACTTTTTTGTGTTCGCAATGTGGACAGGAATTTTCCAGTAAAAATACTTTAAAATATCACATGAAACGGCACGATCCCAATTTTAAAAGGGGCAGTATCAAGTGTAGTTACTGTGATAAAGTTTTTGACATCGAAAGAAACCTTAAACGTCATGTTAGAGTGCGGCATAACAATTTCAGGAAAGAATACTGTTGCGACCTTTGTGGCAAAGTTTTGACTTCATCGGATGGTTTCAAGTTGCACAAGTTGCATCATCAAGGAGAAAAACCATTAGAATGCGAGCAGTGCGGAAAAAGGTTTTTGAGGAAAGCTACTTTAAAGTGGCATATGCACACTCATACTGGTGAAAAACCTCATAAATGCAGTTTTTGTGAACAAGCCTTTACCCAACCAAGCGCCTTAAAGAGACACATGATGGGAGTTCATGCGTTGACATGTCCATTTATATGCACAATCTGTGAGGATAGTTTTTCCAATAAGATTTTATTAAATGATCATACCAAAGCCAAACATCCTGAATCTCTTAAATAGCTTTAGGTATAGTTATTGATCTATCTGTTTTGTACAAATGATGATCTGCTGAATAATCTCATAATCATACTTGAAATAAAGATAATATTATACATAGTTTTATATCATTTTGGTCAATTTAATTTTCTGAAGTTTTCAATTTTTCTTCATATTTAAATATATGTTATTAATACTAAATATGAAATTTTACTCTCGATCTTTTATTGGTCTATATTCAAAAAAAAATACAGTCTATACTTGTTACGTTCCTTACATGATTAGCAATCTGCAAGTAGCAAGAGGAAATTTGTGTTCATAAAAACGCTTTTTAAAAATAAGTCATTTTTAATTAAAAAGAAAAATGAGGTTACATCTAAATTTCTTAAAATTTGATTTTGATTAATGGATCCTTTTTTCGTTTAATACTCATGAATGTAGTCATTACTTTATCTATTCGTCTTGTAAAAAAAGAGCTAATTGCTAGTAAAGTATCATTAGCTATGAATAACTGATAAAGTTCTTGAAAGTGTTTCAAATATACTAGAATTTCGGACAAGTTTATTACGAGTAGCATTTGTTGCATCGTGAGTACTCCCTCTTCCCCTGTGAATACGGAGAAATGGAGATAACTTGAAAGTATTTTTCACTAATCTAAAAATGTGTTCAGTTTTTTTAACTAATGAAAGGGAAATTATTTCTGTGTAGTGCCCGCTTGGCCAGTTGTGGCTATTTAATAGTGTCATCAATACGTGGTTTGCAATAGTCTTTAGAAATCAGTATCAGGAAAAATGGAGTAGCGCCGCTTTATTGTAGATCTCAATAAAACCAATGTTTGTTTTGTGAAGTATGCAGCTTTTTAATTTTTTAAATTTAATACAAATGAAATTATTAATAATATTTGAAATTATATTTCAATTAGTATTTTATATATATATATATATATATATATATATATATATATATATATATATATATATATGTAATCGAAGGTCTTCGGGCATCCCGTGTATGTGCTGAGTCTCTCTCAGGACTGTAAGGCAGCTGACGTTTCGGTGAAATCTCATTCACCATTTTCAAAACTTACTGCATGGCGTCTACTAGCGAACTGACGCCTGCGACTCCGGTGCTGTCGGTACCGTGTGCGCGTTGGACGCGTTCGTTTTCCGAATGGTTCCGGCCCATCAGGTTGCGAGACCTGCTGCGCGTCATCGGCCCTGTTGCCAGTGTTTGTGGTTGCGTTGCCGAGTTGTAATCTGTTTCGTTATTAAGTGGTACTGGTTGATGTTTTGTAAGCAGATTTTTCCAAGTATTAGGCACACGTTGGCTATCATCTCTGCTATTTAAGTTGTTGGGCCTCTTTGCAATTTTGCTTCCCTTATAACTCTTGTGGACAGGTTTTCATATCTCGACAGCATTTTTGTTCCCGAGAAATTTATCTTATGTCCTGTGTTTAACCAGGGTTGGACCAGAGCAGAATAAGTTGTTTTTTGCTTGACAGCGTTCATATGTTCGTCTCTTCTGGCGCTTATTTTACGGTTGGTTTGGTCTACGTTGCTCTGGCCCAACACTGGTTAAACACAGGCATAAAGTCTGTACTGCGTCTGTGGGCGAACTGATCTATTAGATTGTCCTTGACGTGGAGCAATGTAAAGAAAAAATGACAGATTTTCTTTTTGACCCTTTGTCTTTTATTAATATTGAAACTGATGTTTTGAATCCTTCCATTCCTTCCATTCCAAACTTAAATGTTCTATATGCCGTAAAACTATGCCAGTTGGGAAAATTTACAAAACATAAAAATAAGTATATGCATTATGTAGATAATTTTTGTAAATTGCTCCAAAAAAAAAGGTTGATAAACAAGTGAAATGGCAATTATCAAAATGTAAAGCAATATTTAATGACATTTCAGTTCCAACTTCAGATATTGGACAAACAATTTAGTTTACTTAAAGGATCTAACCAAGAATCAAGAATAGAAACTTGTAGAAACCCTCAAAAATTATGTAATATTAAAAAATAATTGTTAATGAAAGTTTGTTATTAAAATCTATCATAGAATACTATCAAAATTTGAAACAGCTATTTGTGATATATGCCAAAACATTTCCATTTGTAAGGCAGCCAAAAATGCACAAAATGCCTACATAGTGAAAATCGTCCTTCGAAACTAAAAATGTCTTAATTTTGTGTTCAATATTTCAATTTTTAATATAAGGTAACTATTTATATTTAATTAATAATAAAACAAACATTTCTAAAATAGTTCTTTGTTGCTGTATTCCACTTTAAACGTCATCGAGACCGTTTTTCCTCGAGTTTTTATCTGGGCTCAAAAAAATTAAATTTATAAAAATAGTTTATGTCCTAAGGCACAACAATAAAGGTTTTTAATATGTATAATAAATATCACTATGTATTTCTTTATCCGCTGAACTGTTCTGTTAGAGTTTCATGTACAATCCATTTTGTAACATTTTTTTGTCACAAGCTTTCTTATGCTGTTTGAGGGGTAGTCAGCAATATCTTGCAAAATTTGTTCCTCTACTTGAGGGTCTCGTGCTCCCCTGGGAGGGCCCTCACCGCCACGTCACGGCTAAAATAACCTTGAATAAAACATGTAAAAATTAATTTGTTAACTTTAATAATTATTTTCTAATCATCTTTTACCTGTTTCTCTTAGGCTTCGATCAACTATTTGAAAGGTTTTTGGACTTGGTAATATTCAAACTGGAAATCTTTCAGCATAAAGTCTTCTCGCCTTCGAAGAATTTGACAGCGCTTCACAATAAATTAAATGCCTATCAGCATACTCTGCCTAAGAATATTCTTCCATTTTTAAAGTTATTTTTACTTGAAGGCCGTTTTGACAAGTTCCGTCAATAGTAACTCATTATGTAGGTATTAACAATAACAACCCGATTTTTACCTGTTTGTGTTTAACATTAGTAACTTGTGAATGTTTCGCGTAAAAACCGATTTACCTCGAAAACCGACAGTTTTTTTGAAGAGGAATGACGAAAGTATTTAAAAAATAAGCTTCGTAAAGTGGCACCTGTTAAAAATTAGGTTCAATGTGTGTGGCTGCAAGTCCGTTTCTGATTTATCTGATGATCTAAAGCATCTACTATAGTATGGTTTAGTGACTCTTTATGGTCTCAAAACTTAGAGCCGATATGATAAATCGCTGGGTACCCATTTTGGGCTCTACATCTCCGTTAAGGGGTACTTAAAGGATTTTTTTTCTATGTCAAAGTAGGGTTATTTTGATCCCTCCTGTATGCTTCCAAGAAATTAGGAAGTACTTACCGGACACACTGTATTTATGCTACCATTTTGTAAGCTTTCATTTGGTCCTCACAAACAAATATTACTCATTTCCACCTCAAGATGATCTCTAAAATTGACAGTTAAAAATTTCTTCTTTTATTTCTTTGACTCTGTGAAATTTTCTTTTTCTATTTTCAATAGTCTCTGAACGACACTTTTCTCGCCTTTCTTTATTTTGAGCTTCTTTCTAGCTAATTTTCATAAAACCAAATAAAATATAGCCTTATTCAAATGGAGATTCACTCAATCAAATAAATAAACAAGCAAAGTTTATCTCTTCTAAATAATATAGTTATTAATATAATGTAGATTAGAAAAAAGGTAGATGCAATTTTCAGCTCTTGGTCATTGGTAATTGCAACATACGTAATATAATTTTATGAGGCAATAAAAAGGATTATTTTGAGTTAAACCTATTTGCAAAAGAATTCAATTCAAATTTTAATCGGTTTAATTTGGCAATTTTTCAAATTTTTGATCATTTAAATTATTAAATCTGTTTCATTTCCTGTTTTTTCGTCATGTAATTGTTCTCCATGATAGCTTTAAATGTAATGTTTTCTACGTTACTTAAAATATTTTTAAATCTAACTGTTTGAATTAATTGTTGCATTTTATTGTTGAATATGTCTATTTTTTAGAACAATTTACACTAACTATCTAAGAAAATGTCCTTCACGGGGTAAATGGACCCAAGAAAATTTGAATTCTGCTGTGGAGCAAGTATTTCGTGGCATGAGTGCTTGGACAGCTTCAAAAATGTTTAAAATACCATATAAAACTTTAAAAAGAAGATTGCAGAAACGAGACTTTGTAAAAGGCAGAATGGGGCCCGGTAGTTTACTAGGCGTTAAAGCCGAGGCCGAGCTGGTCATTCATATCAAGAAACTTCAAGGATTTGGTTTTTCGCCTACAACTACAGAAATAAGAGAAATGGCTTATCATTTAGCTGAAAGACTTAATATACACCAAAAATTTAATACGGACAAACGAACAGCTGGTTACGATTGGCTAAATTCATTTTTAAAAAGACATCCAGATTTAAATGTCAAGAGAGCAGAGAGAACGTCAAGAAATAGAGAAAGAGACAAAATAAATGTTGATTCCATGGACTGCCTTATATAGTAATAACTAATTATATTACTTTTTTTGGAATTTGTGGGCATGGATAGAAGAAAAAAAATGTGGTGTAATTTTTCGAAATAGTGAAAATACCCAATATTCCCTCTGAAACTGAAACATTTTTGTCGGTCTCAAGTAACTTTTGTCACTTCCAATACAAGATGTAAAATGTAGTCGTTTATTTTTAACAACATTTATATATATATATATATATATATATATATATATATATATATGTTTATGAGGCTTTCACGGACTCCTCCGTGTGAGATGCAATAGCAGTGGATATATCCACATTATGCCGTTGTAGTGCTGAAATCACATTCAGCAAACGTACAACCATATGCAACTTCGTGAATAGATGAAGTAAAATGCGAACAGTAATTGTAATAATTGTTGAAAAAATGTCAAACAAAAAAATTCTGTTTTTGAACGTGTGTTTCTTGTCTATCGCCCCAAAATAGGAGTATGCAAGAACGAAATTCGATGTTTCTAATAATCCAACTTATTATTCAAATGACTCACAGGCCTCAGTAAAAAATTAATTGTATAACTCAAAGCCCAATGATTGTATTAGACCTGCGTAAGGCCCAGACATCCCGAAAAGGAAAAACATTTAAAAATGTATTTCTGAAACGAGTTAAATTAAGAATCTCTTTCTAGCATAATAAAAGGTAGACATTTGAAGAAGAAAAAAATTAACCGAAAAATAATTTTAAATTAAAAAGTTTATTTGTTTCGTGTAGTGGTCAAGCCTCGCATCCACGGAACCCAGGTTCAATTCTCGGGGTCTGAATTAGATGTTTGTGTGTCAATCTGAATAAAAAGTGTAGTGTTTGCCTGTTTAATTGAGATGTTAACGGTAGTTTCCACTACATATTCAGGTGCCATTTACAGTTATATTTTAATGTTGGAAAAAGAAAAGTATTTGAGCCTCCTGGATAGTCCATCTCCAGATGAATAAATTTTCTCACATGTAAAAAATTTCAAACAAGAAATTTTCTATTTTTATTTTCCTATTTTTGCTAAACCTCATACTTGACTACGCCACTGTTTTACAGATGCGTATATTCCTTAACTACCTAGGCCACCCGCGCTACTTGTCTCGGTTGATACCTGACATTTGTCACTACAAAATGGTGAAGTAGTCGAGTAGGATGTTTTGCTGTTTCGTGATTTTTGAAATCTAAACAAATTCTTACAATCCGATCATATTATGCCTTTAAATATAATTAAAAAGTGTTTATGGTAGATTTTCTCCCCTGTTTTTCACCTATTTACTTGTTTCATATTCAAAGCACATTGGTGAGTTACTTAATAATTATAGGTTAGGTTTTAAATCTCTAACTGTTTAATTTTTATTGTAGAGATGTCCTGAAGAAGCTTGACAGAAAAAAAAGTTTTTTTTTGTTATCAAGGCCTAAAAAATTTAAATAGACTGCATCCCCAATAATCCTAATATATATATATATATATATATATATATATATATATATATATATATATATATATTTATTTATTCTTGAAATTATGGTGCTTAGTCTCAAGTAATTGGTGTAGATTTTGGTAATCAGTTTTTAGTCCACCAGTGGGCAAATGGCCGACATTTGATAAGTTGAGGAATTTAGTTATTTACATTTATATCTTATTTATATTTCTTAATTTTATGCAAATGTCTTGTTACTTCTTTTCTCACTCTCCCCCACATAATATACAATAGATATATTTTATTAGACATACTACCCATATTTTAACTTTCATTTCCTCTTTCTTCTTTTCATACCACCTGTTTAAGTTTATCTTTGTCACACCGGTTCATTGGCTTAGGAGACGCATGTCGACTTTCGAATAAAATTAATAAATATAAAAAAGGAATAAATGTAAACAATTAAATTCCTCAACTTGTCAAAATATCAATCACTTCCATTTTGTTAATACATAATTACATATATATATATATATATATATATATATATATATATATATATTATACATACATACATATATATATATATATATATATATATATATATATATATATTATACATACATACATACATACATAATTATCTTATTATATATTATTGCATCTCACACGGAGGAATCCGTGAGAGCCATATAAACATATATACGCCATCCGGCGGGAGGTCGGCGAAGCCGCGTTCAGTGTTGCATGCTTCCTTCCGACTTGTCCTTTGCACAAACAGGTACATGTCGGTACCCTGATGAGTCTAGTAGAGACGAAACATGTACCTCTGCTTTATCACTATGGCGGGGAGGGTAGGTTGTGACTTTCTTCTCGGTATGGTGGTACAGGTAGGCCTTCATTTCAATGGTGGTGGAATAGAATAAATTATGTTGTGTAGCAATTTATTCAAGCTGTGCAACCTCTAACACGGAAAGGATATGATGGAACGAAGTTTGCATTTACTGTTTGCATTTTACTTCATCTATACACGGAGTTGCATATAGTTGTACGTTTGCTGAATATGATTTCAGCACTACAACGGCATAATGTGGATATACCCACTGCTATTGCATCTCACACGGAGGATTTCGTAAAAGTCGCATAAACATATATATATATATATATATATATATATATATATATATATATATATATATATATATAAAATGATATTTTTCAGTTTTAAATGTTAGTATATACTATTAAAAAAAACAAATTATCTAGTGGCACACTCTTATGATAGTAGAGTCAAGATTTAATTGATAGATTTCGAAATTCCAATTATTCCAGATGAAATCAGCCTTCCAAATACAGCTACTACAGCGAGTACTTGTTGTATTCGAATAATTAAACGCTTCAAAAAACAATTGTTTATGACCGTAAGTAAAAATAACATAATAAATTTTGTTCATTACTAACCCACCCAGCATCAGGTACTACTACTGTAGAACTTTGCTAGAAAATCTGACGAGTGTTCTTTCTCCATTCCTTTCAAACTGTGCCTCAATTTATTTTTGTTTTACTAGTTTCATGTTTCAATGAAAAATCTTCCCTACTTGAAAATTTTAAAATTTTTAATTTCTCAACTTTACTTTTTATGGCTCTTTGTATATTCTATGAAAAACTAATGTCGTAAAATAAAATTTCGAACGAACAAAACGTATCTAGAATAAATTTTCATGTCGATTATTAGTAAAAAATTGTTTATTGGATATCCAGCCTCTTCCTTCCCCCCTCCCCCCACTCAAAGGAAAATCCTTTATCTATCTCTTAATTTAGGGTAAAAACGACTAATTGTAAGTAATTAAGTTAAATTACATTTAGGTGAGTAATACATTCAAATTACCAAATGATTTTTAACTATTTCTTAGTTAGTTGTTACCACGAACATGACATATAAAACTGGACTGCTCATGAAACTAATTTTTGACCCCCCCTCCCCTTATTGGTCGCCATTAGGTGCAATGATTTGTATGGCAACATTGAATTCCCTGCTGGTTTCTTACATTGGCGTGAATGTGTCGTGTAAGAATGTCAATTCTATTATTCTAACAGGTTTAGACAATAACTTTCTCTTTCTATACTATATCTAAAACAATAAATCGCTCTTCCTTGCTTTACTTGACAGGTTAATTGAGTATATTCAATAAAAAGGACCAGGATAATTGTTTCTGTAAAACAATATTTAACTTGAATTTCTACTCTTAATTTCCTCAAAATTATAATTTTTTTGTTTAAAGCAACTCCAATAAAGCTAATTTTTTTAACTTCTTTGGAACAGCGTAAATATGTAACAATTTTATTATTTTTAGATAACAAGCATGAAATATCAGTTCTTATAAAGTAACATTATGTACTAAACCATTTTTATAAAAAAAATTAACGAAAGGGGATAGTGTTAAAGCAGTTTATATTTAATTGTACACAAAACAATATTTATTAAGACATTTTAAATATAAAACAGCCTGTAAATACAAGAGAATTCTTACATTAATACAATAATTTTTAATCTAAATATATACATAAAGATTTACTAGCAACTTTTAATTTTTACACTAGGTCAAACTTTCCATTTACTTAACCTTTTGAGGATCTGGAATTGACCTTTCCTAGAGTTGAATTTTTGAAATGGTAATCAATCGCAGCTTCTCACTACTTTGACAAAGGATTTTCATGACACAAATTTCCTATCTGAGCTAAAATCAAGAATTTTTGTTTTATTAATTAATAACATATTCAAACAAAAGGTTATTATTTTATTTTTAGACAAAACAAATACATAAAAGTAAAATTTATGTAATTTCCAAACACGCTTAATAATATTGAAAAATTTCATATTATATGCAATCATTTATTTCTATTTTAATATAGCATATTGGTTTTTAAACGTATAATCATTTTAAATTTTAACACCATACCAGTTTCGATGTTCAGCTTTATATATCAGTGGAACATTAACTTTATGGTAAAACGATATTGTTGTTGGTTAATGCACACCTAATTCAGGACTTTTTTTTGTAGAGCCAGTGTATGTTATAAGTCCAAGTTTAGTGGCTTCAAGATGTTTACATCAAACAGTGCTTCATAGTTTTTTTTAGGCAGTTTATTTGTAAGAAACACAGCACAAACTTTTTGCTTTGTACTTCTTGTATAAAACTATTTCCAGAAAAATGCTCTGAACAGAGTTACTTATCTGGTGTATAAAAGAATTATCATCAAGAGCAATTTGCTTCAGTCCTTGCATTTGAAGATTCTTTTCTCTTAGAAAACTAAAAAATTGATAGGATTTAAAAATTATCATACGTCATATCCATAAGATTAAACTTGTTACCCTTAGATTTACAATTTGATTCTAAGGTAAAATTTTATACAATTATTATTGAATGCTTTATAACTTACCAATTAAATAAATTCCAATTTACCAGATGGGGTATTTGCACGTCTTACGATGAAGAATCACATTTTTTAAAATACCAAAAAAACCTTAAAGTTCACGTTCTTGTTTGAAATTTTCAGTAAAACGTTATATAAAATGTGATAAAATGCATAAAACAGCAAAATCAAAAATAAATTATTGTCAAAATGACGAGTATTCAGTCAATGTCAAAAATACACTATCACCAATATAATAAAAACTTAGGGAATTCATTGTTGCCAAAGCAATTATTTGCACGTAATGGCACGGAGCATGGTGGCGTCATTTTTATTATAAGGGAGGTATTATGCATGATCAGTCCAGTTTTATATGTCAAGTTCGTTGTTGTTACCCACTAATTCATGCCAATTTTCAGAAAAGGAAAAAAAACTTTTCCCATATGGTGATCAGTAAAATCTTAAAAATGTCAAAAATTTAATATTTAAGTAAAGATCAGTATCCGTATACAACCTATTCAATACTACTTTCTAATCTACTTTCTTTTTAGGAACTTAAAAAAAGTCTTTATTAAAAACGAACTGAACGGCAACCAAAATCGAAAATCATCCAGATTACAAAGGAAAAGAACCAATCCTATAACTTGTCAGTTTTGTCAAAAAACATTCACTGATCGTCGTCATATGAAAAAACACATGCTAGTTCACTCAGAGGATAGACCGTATAAATGTCAACAATGTGATAAGACATTTAAAAGTCGTTATCACGTTAAAACCCATACGGCGCGAGTCCATACCTATCAAGTAAAAACATTTGAATGCGACTTTTGTTTACTTAAATTGAAATCGAAAGGATCACTGACGATCCACAGAAAAAGGCACTTGAAGGAGTACGTGGCGAAATGCGAACACTGTAATGTTGGTTTTGTTACGAACCAGGAGTATATAAACCATATGGGATCAAAACATGGTCCAAGCAACCATGTATGTAATGTGTGTGGTAGAGCATGTTATGATAAAGCTGCTCTACAGGGTAAGTATCACTTTTTGTTAGCTATGTGACAGATTACGGCTAATACAGATAGTTGAATCCTTAGAATTGTACTTCAACTGGCTTTACGCATGGGTCCTCAACGGGGAAAAAGTTTTCATGAGAATGATAACAAAAACTGAATAAACTTGATCATCATGTACGAAAATTCACTTATACGAGGTTTGTCCCAAAAGTATCAAGCCTACCTTCATATCTCCGCATTGGTGTTATTCTTTATCATCCGGTGAGTGACATCCTTTAAAGTGGTCCCCATTTAATTGAATAACACGTTCCCAGCGGTGTTTCCACTTCCTGAAGCAGTCCTGGAAGTCAGTTTTCGAAATTGCCTTCAGTGCAATCGTCGCTTAGTTTCAACTGTCTTTTTGTCATCGAACCGGTGTCCTTTGAGCGGTATTTTTAATCTGGAAAAGAGCCAAAAGTCGCAGGGAACTACGTTGGGACTGTACGGAGGCTGGCGAAGCTGTACGACTTGGTGCTTTGTTAAATATTGCTCCACAAAGTTCGTTGAATGCGCTGGCGCATTGTCGTGGTGAAGAAGACAATCACCGCTTGTCCAAAGCTGTGGCGTTTTCTTCTGACTGCTTCACGCCATCTTTTCAATACTTCAACGTAGTATTCTTTAGTGATCGTGTGACCTCTCGAAGCATATTCGTGGCGCACAACACCTTCATAATCAAAGAAAACAGTCAACATTGTCTTCACTTTGCTCCGACTTTCACGTGCTTTTTTGGTCATGGCGATTCAGAATGCTTCCACTATGAAGACTGTCGCTTTGTTTTTGGATCATAGCCGTAAACCCATGATTCATCACCAGTAATAATCTTCTTGAGTACATTTTCATCATTAGAAACAATTTCCAAGTTGTCCTGAGCTATTTCAAAGAGAAGATTATTCTGCTCTGCAGCAATTTTGGGATGAATTTCGCACACACGCGAGCCATTGCCAAATTCTCGGTTAAAATTCTCAAAACAGTAGTTTCTGGTATTCCAAGATCACTTTCTAGTTGGCGTACAGTCAACCGATGATCTCTTTTAATTGCAAGTTGCACACGCTCTACATTTACTGGTGTTATTGCGCTCGAAGGTCGGTCAAAGCGAGAATTACTATCAACTGACGTGCGGCCATCTTTAAACCGCTTGTATCACTCTTTTATTCTTGCTTTACTCATACACTCCTCTTTAAATGCCTTATTCATCATATTAATTGTTTTCGAGCAAGTTTTTCCAAGATTAAAGCAAAACTTGATGCAAATTCGTTAATCTAATTTTTCCGCCATTTTTTACAATAACAAAATGCGACGAAAGAAAAAAAGACTGTAAACAAACGCACACCGTTCACGAACTAACACGTCCAGTCGGTAACTGAGCACACCAATGAGTTCGTGAAGACTTACTGGTGACGCCCATGCCCCACAGAGGTCGCTTGGAAGTTTTGATGCGGAGATATGCATGCAGGCTCGATACTTTTGGGACAAACCTCGTATAAACATCCAAAAAACAAGGATTCATGAATGCCGACAAAAAACGTATTTTTCCCATTTGAAACCATTGAAAATGAAAATTCAACTAGCTCTAGAATGGCCAGTTTTCAAGCTTTTTGGACGCTTAAGAAAATGTTGCGTGTTAAAAGACGATTCTTTCGTTTTTTTGATCGTTTTAATAGCTGGAAAACTACAAACAGTTGAAGAATCAAAAATAGAAATATTGATTCCGATTATTTCAATTTTAAAGGTTTGCCAAATTGGGAGTTCTTCATCTTTTTAGATATTTAAAAAACCAAAATATGCGTATTTTGAGGATGCGTACTTTTTTTTTAAAGCGTCTAAAAAGATTGAAAACTGGTGATTCTATAGGTAGTTGTATTTGACAAATTACGTTTATTTCAAATTTATATGCTTGTGAAATCGCGAATTTTCAAGGTTTTTAGAAGCTTAAATAACAATAGTAGGCGTCTTCAAAAGACGCTTGTTATTCCTTTTTAAACTTTTCTTGGTTCCCTGTTTATTTTTCACGGCGCCCCAGGGCGCCGCGGCGCACACTTTGTGAACCCCTGCCACAGGCATTTCTTCAGCAAGACTTGATGGCTCATTTTCAAACCTTCTTTATGGCTTTTCTTTTGATGTGCTATACATGGGGTATCGCCAAAAATAATGTCCACATAATTTTTATCAAAAAATAATATTATTAAAAATCTGAAAAAAATATTATAGTATTATCTCCTCCTCCAAATTATCAAAATATTTAATTACATTACTAAATTAATTTGTTTATATTATATAGTGATTTATTATTTTTAAATGAATAAATTAGCATCAATAAAAAATAAAAAACAACATAAAAAAAGTTGAAATGTTTACAGTAAATTGTTTGTATCACAATTTTTTATACATTATTTTGATTCGTGAATTTTTGGAAAGCTATCGAAATTCTGCTATTTTCTTCACCTAATAGATTGTGTATTGGGTGAGTTCCTGTAACAGGTTTTACACAAAAGAGCACATCTGGAGTAAACTCATAAAAAGCTTTTGAAAAAGTTTTGGAACCTTACCAAAAGCCTTCGTGGAAGCTTCCAGTAATTATAAAATATCCACGACAAATCACTAACGAAAAGATTGCCTTTAAGATTACGATATTCTTTCACAAAAGCAAATTATCTATCAAACGACTACAGAAAGAACTGGAAAAGAAGCATGATCATTTTAATGTCCACAAAGTAATAAAAGAAACAGCGGGACGAGTAAGAACACTAAATCTTACTAGGCTTACAAGAAGTATATTGAAAAACTCTTTTCAAATAATGGTCCAAGAATATTTCAGGAACAATATGAGTGAGAAACCTCACCTGAAATACTTAAATCTGAAGTTATAAAAGCAATAAAATCATGAAAAATGGGCAGAGCACCAGGCCCCGATGAATTATATGTTGAGATCATAAAACTATTTGATGAAGAGAGCATTGCCACACTCGTAAGAATCTTCAACGTAATATACACATTGAGACAAATACCAAAAGACTGGCTCCACTCAACGTTCATACCGATACCGAAAAAACAGAATGCCACTAAATTCGATCAATTCCGAATCATATGTTTAATGAGCCATGTCCTCAAACTCTTTCTGAAGATCATTCACAAAAGAATATACAGAAAGTGTGAAAGAGTGATAAGCTGCTGTCAGGTTGGATTTCGGGAGGGGTTTGGTACTAGAGAAGCACTTTTCAGTCTCACTATACTACTGCAAAAATGCAGAGACCAAAGAAAAGACGTATACATCTGCTTCATCGATTATAATACGGTATTTGATTATGTAAATCACACAGAATTAATAATATTCCTTGAGGACATAGGAATAGATAAAAACGATATATGCTTACCGAACATCAAACTGCACCTCTAAGAATTGCAAACGACGAGACTAATAGTTTCCCTATTGAACGCGGGATACGACAAGGATGTGTGCTCTCTCCCCTTCTTTTTAATCGGTACTCCGAAAATATTTTCAAACGAGCGCTGCAAGACACAACCGATGGCATTAGAATTAATGATCATCTTGTAAATAATTGGCGATATGCTGATGATACCGAAATAATTGCTGACAGCACCGAAGCTCTACATGAACAAAACTCTTAATGAACAAAATCACGGCAGAAGGAGATCAACTAGAGCTAAAAATGAACATAACTGAAACCAAGGTGATGGCCATAAGCAGAACACCGGTGCAGGCCAATATAAGAGTGAACGGTAAACTAATACAACAGGTCAATAAATTTAAATATCTTGGGAGCTGGATAACAGCTGATCTGGAACCAGACATGGCGATACGTAGCCGAATAGAACAGGCTAGAACAACATTACTCGACTCAAAAAATCTATTAGACAATCAGAACCTCAATCAAGAGCTGCGCTATCGTTTTGTTAAGTGTTATATTCATTCGGTACTGATGTACGGCGTGGAGACATGGACACTAAACGCCGCCACGGTGAACAGATTGGAGGCATTTGAGATGTGGATCTTCAGGAGATTCTTGCGAATTCCATGGACTGACCGAATAACCAATGCTGAAGTCCTTAGACGCATGAAAAATGCTGCAGATCGTCAAACGCCGGAAGAAAGCTTATCTTGGACACATCTTCTGTAACACCAAGTACAAATTCCTGCAGCTGATAATGCAGGGAAAGATCGAGCGAAAAAGGAGAATAGATCGCAAGAAGCCCTCGTGACTCAAGACCATCAGAGAATGTACTAGTTTAGATGCCCACGCCTTATTCAGAGCAGCCCAAAATTGAACCCAATTCGCCCAACCTTCATTAATGGAGACGGCACCATAAGTAGAAGAAGTGTGCCAAGGAACATATAACGAAAACTAGCGCGCGCCTTACTAGGGAGCTTCTCTTCTCAAGAAGAAAAGAGCTGTGAATTGTGTCACTTGAGGGACTATCTTCATAAGATTCTTGTCGTAGATGACCCGATGTGCAAATACTGTCTGGAGGAGGAAACTATTGACCATCCCCTCAGAGGGCTACTTCGCAAAAGCTATCGACCTCAAATGTGGTGAGATGTAAGGGGCCCAACGAGGCTTGCGCATCGATGATAAAGGATCACCAACTTTTGTTGAATCATTCATACACCTAATAACAGTCATATGACATAATCACGTTAAAATATGTGAAGATTTAGAACAGAAGACAATGGACATGGAACGTAAGAAGTATGTATTAGCCTGGGAAAATGCACAACGTCATACAGGAGATGCAAAGATTAAGCATCGATATCTTGGGCATCAGCGATACAAGGTGGTCGGGTGCAGGCAATTTCTCGGCAAGTAACGGTATGATCTATTTTTCAGGAAATGAAGACCCGCATCATAAATATGGCGTAGCAGTTGCCGTTTCAAAAGAAATGACGCAGTCTGTCATTAACTTTTCACCAGTCTCAGATAGGATCCTACTCTTACAACTGTATACAATAGCTCTGAAGAAATCAGAATCAGAGTGGAAAAAGCTAGAGCTATGTTTATTAAAATGAAGGTGTTCTGCGGACGAGATTTAAGCCTTAAACTTAAAATTCGCCTTGTGAGATGTTACATGCTGTCAGTTCTTTACTACGGAATGGAAGCGTGGACATTGAAGAAGATTGATACCAAGAGGATGGAAGCATTTGAGATGTGGATGTACCGTGGAATATTAAGAATATCGTGGACAGAGAGAGTAACAAATGTGGAGGTTTTGCGAAGAATGCGGAAAGAGAAAGAATTAGTACTTACTATTAAAGAACGCAAACTGCAATACTTGGGACATGTTATGAGGGGAGATAAATACCAGTTGCTGCAATTAATTATCCAGGGAAAAATAATAGGCAAAAGATCCATAGGAAGAAGAAGACATTCGTGGTTAAAGAACTTAAGAGAATCGTAAAATTGCAACAACTGTCAACTGTTTAGATCTGCAGTGTCAAAGATACGCATACTTTGATGATAGCCAAACTTCGGAACGAGGATGGCACCTAAAGAAGAAGACAATTCACCAGACTATTAAATAAACTTTGGTTACATTTTCGTGAGACTATGAGCAGTTTTTATGATTTTTTTAGATTTTCAGAAATACAATTATTGTTAATTATTTTGATAACTCAATAAATTTTTTTAGAAACCTTTTTTCGAAGATAATACTTATGTTTTGTATCATGAGAAAGGCCTTAAAATGAACCATCCGTCATGTGGGAAAAATCATAATTTTCAGTGAATTTCAAGATTTAGTAAAAAAGAATGTGTGCTTTTACGTATATACACGAAAATTTATAAAAAAATTTTTGTATGATTTATTATCGACCAATCCATTGGTAAATTAAATATAATTTTTTAGGTCACATGGCACGTCACGCAGAAGACTATGGCAAAAATTCAACCATTCGTTGTGATATTTGTGATAAGACCTTTCTTCAAGAAAAATATCTCAAACACCATTTCCTACGTATGCATGAAAATGGAGGTCAAAAATTCATTTGCGACCTTTGCGGCAAAAAAGTCAATTCCAAACGTTCTCTTAGAGATCACATGTATATACATCAAGGTTTAAAGCCTTTGGAGTGTAAAGAATGCGGAAAATCCTTCGCTTTAAGGACGACGTTAAAGTTACATATAAGAACACACACAGGTCAACGGCCTTACGAGTGTAGTATGTGCGGTAAAAATTTTACTCAAAGAACACCTCTGACGGTTCATATGAGATATCATACTGGTGAAAGACCTTACGAATGTCACTTGTGTGATGATAAGTTTGTTAGTAGGGGAGTTTTAAATTTACATGTAAAAAAACATCATGGGACCAATGCTTAAGTAGTAATTAGTGCTAAAAATGCCACTTTTTACACGAGGGAGATGTTGGTTTTCTCCCGAATCTAAAAAGTACTTATTAAATTTTTTTTTCCTCTACTATTCACTTTTTTTGATAATTATTTGAATCGGAAAAGGACTTATATCTACTAAATCCCAAGAACCTGTACGTTTAGGTTCTCATGTTTGATAGCATAATTTGCATTGTCTCATTTTAAAAGTTAATAGTCTTTTTCAAAATTGTTTACAAAAAGGAGTCAAAACTTTTACCTGCGACTTTGTACGCGTGCAAACTTTCATTCTCTATTTTACCCCCCCCCCCCCAGGAATGAATTTTCAAAAAAGGGTGGCAAAGTAATAGTAGGGGAGCCCAGTAGGCTAAATGAGCAGTTACTCGAGCGTTGTCGGGACCTATTGGATTGTGAAGATTAGATGCTAAATAGAAAAAAGTTTATATGATGTATGCCCCAATATTGGTGGGGGAAGCGAGTATAAATTTTCAAAAATGTAAAAAAAATCAGTCACAAAGACATACTCAAGCGTGTCAGACAATAACAATGTATACGCGCAACCTGTTTCTGGTAAACGAGGGATGTAAATCTGACGGCTTGCTAGATAGGGGTGGCCACACGAAGGGGTGGAAAAAATTAGAAAAAAAAAGTTATTCGAGCGCGTCAGATATTCAGGGAGACTGTTAAGTGAACCCTTAAAGATGTCATATTAGAAAGACTGACGATTTTGACGCAACTAAAACTCAGCCGATTTTTGAAAGTGTAAAAAAAAAACCTGACCTTGAAATACTCGAGCGCGTCAGATTTATATACAGTCGGTTCAGCATGATGTCCTTATCGTGTAGACCTATAATCTGACAATTGTTTGGAGGAATTTTTTAAATCTGACATTCAATTTTTTTTTATTACTGAACGGAATGTTTTCAATGAACAGCAAATAATATATAATGTCATAGAAAAATATATACATGTACAATTTTATCATGTATTTATGAGAAGAATGTTGAATGAAAAAAAATTTCAAAAAAACGTTGAATCTTCATCATCATCAGTGGAATCGTCTTCAGATTGGGAGTTCGAATCACTTTGGTCATTTTCATCTACATCTTGCGTATCTGTAATCAGAAATGGTTATGATATTTAACAATATTTAATTTATTTCATGATATTATTAGTATTTTAAAAAGAAAAAATACCTGAATCTGGAATATTCCCTAAAATGTCAGGTGTTAGGACAATATCTTCATATACTTCTGGGAGTTGATTTCCAACGAACCAAGTCATCTCCAACTTTCCATCCACATTTTTCCACCCGAACTCTGTTGGTGACATCTCAGTGACGATTCGAAAGTGGGCATTCCTCCATAAGCATGCGATGTATTGCGTTCGTAATAATTGTTGCCGTAGCTCTGATTGGCATGGAGGCAAGTTACAAGCTTCATAATTACACTGCGCGTGATAGCCGTCATTTAATGATGTTTCCTCTGAAATTTCAATTTCAGGGTGTGTGCTGCATGATTTTCTTCGAACCGGCTTGGTTCGGCGGTACTCCAAAATCACCATGCATTTTTTTAATGTTTCTGGTGTAAATTTTATTAATTTTTCATATTTTTCTTGACCACAAAATACACAGTTAACTCTTTTATCACTATTATCACTCATTGTAGTAATACATATAAAACTTACTGTATTTAATTCACTAAACTTTTTGAAAATGCAATAAAGAAACATTATACATCTAAGAGCACAAACGCGTTGTTGTGATCCGCTGGATTAACATCATGGCGGCAGAAAGTAGTGTGGGGACAGTGCGAGAGAGTGAAAAATATAGAAAGAGTGAGAAGGGGAGAGAGGCGCGGAGTGGGAAATACATTTTTCTCAGCACCTGTACGTACTATACTTGATTGATGAAATTAGCTTTTTCGGCTTGCGAAAATCGTCAGATTATATTATTTTCGTGATCCTTACATGATTTCAATTATAATAAAAAAAAATTCAACCGCGCTCGAATATGTCCAGGTGACGTTTTTTTTTGCAACTTTATCACTCGCTCATTTTCTTATGTCACGCTAAAATCGTCAGAATATTGAAATGTACATTTTTCTGCATGTAATTAACTTACCTTGTCTTAATCTGACGAGCTCGAATTACTTTAAGGATCGATTTTTTTTTACTAATCTGATCGGCTGCCCTAGACGCACCCCCCTATATTTAAGGCTCATAACCGGTTGATAGTTCATAACAGGGTACAAACTTTCTTCCTTTATAGTATTCTGCCGAGCTTGCATAAATCCCAAAATCCCCGCTTGGGCTCCCCTACTATAAACTTTTCTTTCCAACCATAAATATGATTTTTAGATTTCTAACTACCTGAAAAACTTTTGTTTTACTCCCTTAAAAGATGAATTTTTAAAAAAGAATTATGTATTAAACATTTTTTTCTAACTATAAGCCTATATACTAATTTTTAAATTTCTAACTACCAAAATGAACTAAATTTTCATCCTTTATTTTACCTTCACTTTCGCATAAAAAAAAATGCTTATTTAGCTTAAATTTAAATCTTATGTTGGACCAGTTTTGTTTTGCTTATGACATTGTCATAATTTATATTACATATGTCAACAAATAAATGCTTATATAGGGATATTAAGAATAAGAACCTTGCGATTAAACCTTCCCGAAAATAAATAAAGCTCTCAATTTCTGCCAGTTCATTAATAAAACAAGATGTTTTTCTTGGGCTTGTATTTTTAGGGCTTATAAAGACTCTTTGATCAAAATATGACATTAAGTTAATGTCAATATTGCTTTTATTGTCGGGTAAAATAGGGGATAGAAGTTTGTACGCTACTTACAGTCACCTAATTTGAAAAGGTAGTAACATACATTTGAGTTTTTGTTTAGAAATAGACATTAGTGTTTGAATGTTTTTGGAAATTCTATCCCCCAAAATAGTAATTTCGTGCAAAGTTTCAATAATTACTCCATTTTGTAAAGGTGTGTAATATAAATTTTGTATTTAGGATCTTAGATCGAAATCAACATTGAAGTTTGAGCGTTTTTCGAAATGCTCTCCCCGTGCAAATTTTCATTCACTATTTTTCTAACCATGAACCTATATGCTAATTTTTACTTTTCTAACTATCAAAAAGAAGAACTTTCATACAAACTTTTATCCCCTATTTTACCCCCTTAAAAGAGGAATTTTTAAAATAGAATTGCACAGTAAAAAATTTTTTCTGACCATAAGTCTATATACTAATTTCTACATTTCTAACTAACAAAATTAAGAACTTTCATCCCCTATTTACCCCCTTAAAATATGAATTTTTAAAAATGGATGGTACAGTAAAGATTTTTTTTTAACCATAACCTATATATTAATTTTTACATTTCTAGCTACCAAAATGAGGAATTTTCGTACAAACTTTCATCCTCTATTTTACCCCCTTGAATGAATGAATGAATGAATGAAAAAGGAGTGGTGATACTAGATCATCGATGCCTAGGCCTCCATTGGGCCCTTTACATCCCACCATATCTGCAGGTTATTTCAGACCGATCACCTTTGCGAATTCAAGCAGCCTCGTTAGTTGAACTTGCCTAATTGCTTCCAGTAACAAAACTGTATCTCCGACATATATCTGTCTCAGTTCGTTGAGTGCTGGGCACTCTCTAAAAACATGGTCAACAGTTTCATCCTCCTCCAAACACCATCTGCATGTCGCGTCGTCTTCGACACCGACTCTATGAAGATGGTCCCTGAGGTGACAATGTCCTGTCAACAATCCCACTACAGTTCGCAGCTCTTTCCTTCCCAAAGAGGGAAGCTCCTTAGTACGCCGTGCACTAGGCCCAGTTATATGTTCCTTAGCACACCTCATTTCAGGAGCTTCCCTCCATGATTCAATAAATTTGCTTTCCAGCAACGATTTTAATTCCCTTTTGCCAATAGCAATTGACCCATACGAGTCTGACTGTGCAGCCTTTCCTTATCATACCATTTAGTACACGCTTGCACTCAGACACCAGTCGCGAAATCACGACACTCGACTTCAGTGCCAATATTGCGGCCTTACTGTCTGAACATATATTTGCCGAATACTCCGGCTCCAGTTCTTTCATCTTGTCGAGATCCATCAGTATACTATCAGGATTCATTTTTCGGAAGATTTTGTTCTCCCTCCCAATCCTCTCTACTTGGCATAAATATCTCCAGGGAGAGGTTGGGTTTAAAAGCGGCGTCATATAGTCTGTCTGCTTGCATGGGGAGTGATGGACACCTCTCCTCCGCGCTTTCCCAGGCATCCAATTCCAAGATGTCCCAGGCAACTAAGACGATAATCAGTCTTCAGGGCTTCGTTCTCTATGTATATGTGAAGAGGAGGCAGGTCCACCAGAACTTCCACAGCCCTGGTGGAAGCAGTCCTCATCGCACTCAATATTCCCACACAAGCCATTCTCTGAACTTTATCAAGTTGAAGAATGTGATTGCGCTTTGTTGTACTACGCCACCATACAATAGCGGCGTACGTTATCATGGGGCAGATCACCATAGTGTATATCCAAAATAGCACTTTAGGTATCAGTCCCCATGTACCCCCAAAGGCTCTGTTACAAGCCCAGAAAGCCCATATGGCTTTCTTGGTTCGAGCCTCAATTTTACCCCCTTATTTTTTGAAAAAGAATGATACAGTAAACATACATAAAATACAATATTAAACTTCATCCCCTATTTTACCCTCTTAGGGAATGAATATCCAAAAATCCTTTCTTAAGGCTCACTTACGTCATTTATACAAAATTTCATGCTTCTAGACTCAGCAGTTTCGACTGTGTATTGATCAGTATGCCAGTCAGTTTGTGTTTTTATGTACATATATAAATATGATTTGACTAATCAAAATAAACAATGTTTTGCCAATATATTCATACATTTCCAAATTAAATTGTCTAATTTATAAATATAGCAAATATTCAGAAAATATAATCTATTATAGGGTCTTCCAAAAATGATTCAAATTTGCTTTTATAGTTTTTCATCTCATATTATTGAAACGGAACATTCTGGGTAATTGTGGCTTGAGTAAAATAAGAAACTATCTATTTTTTTTTTAAAACCGTTAATTGACACATTGTAAACAGCCAATAAACTCAGTCGTTAGTATTTTAGCACTCTCATAATCGTAGAACAAAATATTTTATGCATTTTATCTGTCCCACATAGCACGAAACACTGCAGAAAGCTTTCAAACAAGTTTTGAAATCTTACGAAACGTTTTCTAGAAGCTTCTAGTAATAACAAATTGTTCGCGACAAATCAATAACGGAAAGATTACGCTGACGCTTACCACTTGCGCAAATTATCCGGTAATGTTCTAAAAAGGTTACTGTACAGTTACAAAAGCTTTTCTTGAAATCTTATTGCAAAGTTGTACTAAGCTTTCCAGTTTGCTTACTTGGTAGATTTCAAGTTCCTTTTTGAAAAATACATATTATCTTCCAAAAATTTACAGGTAGGTTTCACAAAACTCTCAAATTTAGTTTCAAGTTAATCTTTTCCTTAACCTTTCAAGTTTCCCAGAATCTTTCAAAATAACTACATGAGATCATTTATAAAATTTATTCATGGAGAGTTCTAGGACGATTATTTAGGAAGCTTTAATGAAAATTTCACAGGAAAGCTTTCACGCAATTTTCGTATTTAGTATATAATGTTCATATATTTTAACGCAATTTTTGTAGATGTGGTCAGAAGATAAAATATATATTAAAATTTGTTTTTATAAGGCTTTTCTACAACTTTAATTATGATTATTATTATAACCATCTCTGTTTTAATATATGTTTTAATTCGTCCAGAAAAAAAAAACAATTCTCAATTACTTATTTTCCATTTAAAGTGAATTTTATCCAATGAAATTTTTTTACATTAATAATAAAAATTCTATTTAAGATTTCAAATATTTTTGAAAAAAAGCATTTATTAGTTGAAGCAAATTTTGCATCTAAATATTTTGTTTAAAAGAAGTAGACGGGTAAACATTGGCTTTTTTACTGAGGAAATATATGGGCTGTATTCTTTTGAGTAAATCATCACTGATCAAAGTGAAAAAAGTGAAACTGATAACTTCATGTTTTTTTGAATATGCATGTACTTGTCTTTGGGTCGAAGTGATCATGATTACTTCAAGTGACAGAACTGAAAGTGATAATTACTCAAAAGAATATACCTATGAAGACAGGTATGAATCATTATAATATTGACCATATCATTAAAATCGTAAATAATCGTTATTATAATGACCTCAACTAGAAATATTGTTATATTAACGGCAGTCATCCAAATTACAAGATGAATCAAATCGGTACTTATTTTAAATTGCTCTTACCTTTTCGTTACTTATCTTTTTATTTATTTTAAGTATTAAATATATTTAATCTATATAAATAAAGGAAAATAGAATAGTATATGTTGTAAACATGATATAGATGTATTATTTGAATGGCCTAATATGAACTATTATTTCATACATATATTTTCTTACTTATTTTTAAGAATTTTGTACTTTAAATTAGATTAGATTTATACATATATTTATTGTGTGTAAATAAATGGATTTGAAATATAAAATTGAAGTGTTTTGGCACCATACACTGCCGTCCAGTTACTTTGGCCCATCCTGGACCAAAGTCACCAAAATTTTAAAGTTTTGTACCTCAACGTAAAGTTATTGTATAAAATCCCGCAGGGTCTCATTTTAAAGGTTTCTTATAGATCTTTCGAATGATATGAATAACATTTATGTTTTTTCGTTTTTTATGCATTTCACGATGTCATGTCCTCCAGAACTTTGATGCAATTTTTTTATGGGAAGTTGTTGGACAAAAAACTACATTGACTATTTGAAAGTTCTTTCCAAAAGCTACAAAATCCATCCAAAAGAAAATTTTTTTTAACCTTTAAAAAACTGTTAGTTTTGGGTATACTAAAAAAACTCTAAGAAAAGAAAATGTTGGATTTTGCAAAAGCTACCGACTTATCAACTTTTAAAATAAAAAAAAATCAATTTTTGTTACTGCAAGAATTTTGTTTTATTTTATAAAAAAAAATAAAAAATATATACATATTAAATAAAGACGGAAGTTTAAATAACAACGGTGGAAAAAATGTATTGTTGTCATAATTATTTTCACTATTTTTTCTTACTTCTAAAAATATAAATTATTTACATTTGAGATTGCATTACTTACACAACTACTTACACTAATGGTATTGAACTAATGAAATAAACTGAATACTTTTCTCATCAAAACGTCCACCTTTGTTTTTTTATCACCTCTCTACAAATTGGAGTCATTCGAGATAGAAGCTCTGTTTATAAAATGGATTATAGGTGTGCTTTTAAAATAGTAGGTCTGACTTTTTATATATCTCTCTAACTCTTTCCACAATAGTTCGATTGGGTTGAGGTTTGGGAACTTAGGCGACCACTCCATAACAATTAATTTTTTTTCTTCTCCAAATTAGCAAGATAATCTTTACATCTTCTTCGCCATGTTCTCTAGAAATATATGTAGAGGTGTGAGATTTAGAATTACTTCCATGGCGGTCGTTAGGCGGGTTTTCATTGCCTCTTTATACATGCACATGCCAGTCTTTGAACTTTCAAGAGGTTAGCTCTCGTAATAATAGCCAGAGTAATTCTTTTGCTCCAGATCACTGCCCCATGTGTGATGATTGGTCTCACTATTACAGTGTACATCTACTGCAGGATTTTTCGGTTTGTACCATGTTTTTCCCGCAAAGTTCCTACAGACCATCAAGGCTTTTGTAGCCTTGTTGATTAATTCTTTTTGATGCCTTTTCCAGAGGAGTTTGTTATCTAAGGTTATTTCCGGATATTTAACCTCTGACTTCCACTCAATAACATCCCCATCCATTTTGATGGTTTTCAGATTGAGGTTTCTTTTCCTTGTGAAGGTTACTAGGGTGGTTTTGGTGGGGTTAGTGTTTAGTCCCATCATCTTGCACCATTCCCTAATGTATTCAAGCCTTCTTTGAACTATGGTACAGAGCGTATTCTCGAATTTGCCTCTTGCGATGACTACCATAATAGGTTACATGAGATTTTTTGTGAAATTTATCCATAGGATGTTCTAGGACGATTACTTTGGAAGCTTTAATGAACTTTCATTTGGAAGCTTTCACGTTATGAGGGGCAATAGTAGGTTCCGTGTTTCGTGTAAATTGTCATTGACTTACTTTGTATTTGAAGTGAATTTTATCCCAGGAAATTTTTTTTCCATTAATAATAAAAATTCTATTTAAGATTTTAAATATTTTTGAAAAAAAAAGCATTTATTAGTTGAAGCAAATTTTGCACCTAAATATTTTGTTTAAAAGAAGCATTGGCTTTTTTACAGAGGAAATATATGAAGACAGGTATGAATCATTATAATATTGACCATATCATTCAAATCGTAAATAATCGTTATTATAATGACCTCAACTAGAAATATTGTTATATTAACGGCAGTCGTCCAAATTACAAGATGAATTAAATCGATACTTATTTTAAATTGCTATCTTACCTTTTCGTTACTTATCTTTTTATTTATTTTAAGTATTAAATATATTTAATCTATATAAATAAAGGAAAATAGAATAGTATATGTTGTAAACATGATATAGATATATTACTTGAATGGACTAATATGAACTATTATTTCATACATATATTTTCTTACTTATTTTTAAGAATTTTGTACTTTAAAATTAGATTAGATTTATACATATATTTATTGTGTGTAAATAAATGGATTTGAAATATAAAGTTGAAGTGTTTTGGCACCATACACTGCCGTCCAGTTACTTTGGCCCATCCTGGACCAAAGTCACCAAAATTTTTAAGTTTTGTACCTCAACGTAAAGTTTACGTATAAAATCCCGCGGAGTCTCATTTTAAAGGTTTCTTATAGATATTTCGAATGATATGAATAACAATTATGTTTTTTAATTTTTTTAAGCATTTCACGATGTCATAAAAAATGTTTTTTTTTTCATTTTTTACCCAGAACTTTGATGCGATTTTTTTATGGGAAGTTGTTGGACAAAAAACTACACTGACTATTTGAAAGTTCTTTCCAAAAGTTACAAAATCCATCCAAAAGAAATTTTTTTTAACCTTTAAAAAACTGTTAGTTTTGGGTATATTAAAAAACTCTAAGAAAAGAAAATGTTGCATTTAGCAAAAGCTGCCTACTTATCAACTTTTAAAATAAAAAAAAATCAATTTTTTTACTGCAAGAATTTTTTTTATTTCATAAAAAAATATATGCATATTAAATAAAGACGGAAGTTTACATAACAGCAGTGGAAAAAATGTATTGTCATAATTATTTTCAATATTTTTTTTTACTTCTAAAAATACAAATTATTTACAATTGAGATTGCATTACTTACACAACTACTTACACTAATGATATTGAACTAATGAAATAAATTAAACAATTTTCTCATCAAAACGTCCACCTTTCATTGTTACCCAACTTTGATTACTTTATTTCTAACCTCGACATTCCAAACTTAAAAAATAATAATTTTTAATATAAGAAAAATAAACAAATATTATCAAAACTTATATCAAAATGATCTTCACAAAAATACATTTCAGATTGTGTAGGTAAAAGTGCCGGGTCCCTGCGGACTAGCTGAAGCCACATTTTCCTATTATTTTACGAACGTGGAACGTGAATAAATAACTTCACGTCTGTTAATTGTAGTACTTGTACAGCGAGACATCCCACAATACTTATAAAATATAGAACTCATATTTTATTACAAAACTTTATATCACCTTATGATTTGTATTTGTAGTATTTGAGAACATATGACGTCATAGCGATCACATGACAAATATTAACTTTTTGGAGCGAAATTAGAAACGGAATTTAAAATATATGATTTTTAAAGTACTAGTTGTATTAAAAAAAAATTTTAAGTAGTTTTCGCAAAATAGTCAACATCCCTGTTGAGAATAGAGTCACATACTGAATATGGAAAAGCGTGTTTATGTCATGTAGTACCAGTGGCGTAACTAAGAGTATGTACGCCCCCCTCGCCCCGCAGATTTTTTGAATGTTCCCTACTATTTTGCACCCGTCTTGATAATTCATATTTATTCATTTTTATCAAATGACTTTAGGGCGCCCCTGGAATAGCTACGCCCCTCCCTCCGCACCGCGGGGGCTGCTGGGTCGTTATCTACGTCACTGTGTAGTACAGATCATTATTTGTAAACAGCATTTTTTCTGTTAGATGATGGAACTTTTCAAGAATGTAAGCAAATAATTTGTAGTGTAAATTTTCTATTCTAACAAATAAATATGATAACTATACATTTTCTGGCTATTGTTATTTAAAAGTCCTTTTTTATTTAATATGTACAGACTTTTATTTTTTTTTATTTTTTTTTTATTTTTTTATAAAATAAAAAAATTCCTTGCAGTAAAAATATTCGATTTTTTTTTCATTTTAAAAGGTAACACATAGACAGTTCTAGCAAAATGTAACATTTTCTTCCATTGCGGTTTTTTTGTATACCCAAAACTTACAGAGATATAGTCACTTTTTTAAAAACCTTGTTTTTGTGCAAAACGCCATATATCTCATAAAATAAATGTCTAAAAAAATTTTTTCTACATGAATTTCGTAGCTTTTGGAATGAACTTTTAAATGGTCGGTGCAGTTTTTTGGTTCAACTATTTCCCATAAAAAATTGAATTAAAGTTTAGAAGGAGAAATTAAAAAAAAACATTTTTTTGTGACGTGGTAAATGTTTAAAAAATAAAAAATATAAATGTTATTTATATCATTCGAAAGATTTTGAAAAAAAAACCTTTAAAATGAGATCATTCGGGATTTTGTACGATAACTTTATGTTGGTATACAAAACTTTAAAGTTTTGGCGACTTTAGTCTAGGGTGAAAATTGTTTTAAAACTTAAGTGTGTTATTTTTTCAACAGTACTCACGTTTAAAGTTATTAACAATTTTTATTTTTAGGAGTCGTATTAAAAGAAAATATAACAGGCAAAAAACATTTAATGTGATAAACAAATCTTCGGGAAAGTTCGATGCAGTATCAGAAAGGTCATTATCTTCAAAAAATGATGATTCTGTAAAGCCATATGTGGACATAAAAATCAAAACTATCTCGTTCATTTGTCGAAACTGCGACATGAAATTCACTACAGAAGAAGACCTTATAAAACATTTAAATGATGAAAAAGAGAAAAATCCTGTCGTCGGGATCACCTGTGACATTTGCCACAAATCATTTCTAAATAATAAAATTCTTAAGGCACATATAAGAAACATTCACCAGAAATCAAGGAAAAAATATGAGTGTTGTGGTTTGGTGTTTATTAGGAACGATAAATATCTTGTTCATAAAAATAAATTCCATAATGAAGAGTTGGAAAGACTTTCCGATGGTACTTATTTTTGTAAATACTGTGACAAAAATTTTAAATCTTATCAAACGGTCGTTGATCATATCAATAATATTCATACAAAAAATACTCAGTATCTATGTAACATTTGTGGCAAGAAATATTATTCTTTGGCAATTCTGCGTCACCATACCAGAAAACATACTGAAGATGAAGAAGTTAAAATAAAAGTAGTTTTTGAATGCCCGTACTGCACCAAGGAGTGTCGTACTGAGGAATCTTTAGAAGCTCATAAAATTACAGCGCATACTGATAATTTTGACAAACTAGTAACTGGCGGATACAAATGCAGACACTGTGATAAAGTAACTGTTGCTAAAGTATCTATGGAAGAACACATAAACGCTATTCATTTACAAAACAAGTTATATCTTTGTGATGTTTGTGGAAAAAACTGTTTTTCAGATGCTGGTTTGAAAAAACATAAAATAACGCATTTAACTGAAAGGCTATTTCAATGCGCACTCTGTCCTAAAAGATTTAAACAAAAGAATGACGTAAGAAAACATTATTTTAATGTTCATCATTCTGAAAATAGATATCCTTGTGTGAATTGCGAGATGACTTTTAAAAGCAAAGTTTCACTAGAACACCACAAATCTAGATTTCACACGAATGTGTCAGAAGTGTTTAGAATTGAAGAAGGGGGAAACATAACTTATCAAGAAGATGAGGTCGAAGAAGAAAATCAAAGAAATTCACCTGTGGTACTCAACGGTGGAAAAGAATTTGAAAGGAATTTCGGTAATATTGAAACGTTGATAATTGAAGAAACTTCCGAAGGTGATGGTAATGAATCTTTTGATGGTGAGGACGTCGATATAACGAATTATTATCAATCAGTGGAGGACGGGCATAACGATGAAGGAGAAAATGAAAATATAACAATTTATGAATTTTATGGCTAAAAATAGAATATACAAAAACTGATTTATTCCTGAGTCGAAATTATTTTTTGTGTGGTATTTTATATAAGTTAAAACAGTTTTGATTTTGATTTGTGTCAAAATGTATTTGTTATAATTTGTGTATTAGCAAACAAGTGTTTTTTTTCAATTGCAAAACATATTTTCATCAATAAGTTAATATTGTAAATATAGTTTTTTTGTTAATTTTTAACTACTTAGATATTTCCAAGGTTCATTCGTTTTTTATTCTGAATTCAAATAGTTTTTGTATTGCATGCCTAGTTTTGTAAATAGTGAGTACAGTCAAGTAATAGGCACAAAGATTTTTTCGTGACAAAAATACTATCAGGATACCGACTGTGCCATCACACTATAAAATAATCCGTAGTGATATTTTATTATGTTTTTCACTTGTAATTACTGTCCATTAATTTGTTATAAAAAATTAAAAACAAAAAATTTCATTTTTTTTTCGTTTTTAGCTTATAAAATCAAAATTTAATTGTAGATAATAAAAATATCAACAAAAGAGCTCGGGATCGATACAATCAGATCATTAGTAATGGAGAAAAACAGGAAAACCGGGATATTCAGCGTTTTTTCAAAAATTCGTATCTCCGTCAATTTTAAGTTGTAGTGTTGGCTCTTCGCCAAATAATAGTAAATAATATGTACTTTATGCGTTCCAAATTAGGCGTTTTTGCGCGGCTGCTGAGGAGAGTCGTATGCATACAGTACGCGGCAGCCGCATTGCTCCCACTACTATTTTTCGGTAATTTTTCACGTATTTCTCAGCCTTTTTGACGCAAAATAACAATATAATCTTGTAGAATGATACTTCTACTTTCAAAATATTTTTACAAAATTAAACCATCCATGACACATCGAGGTGCCTGTAAATCTGATGTGCGACCACCAAAGCCTGCTGAAATAAAGTATATCACACCATCTGGTATTGATGATAATAAATACTTTATTGTATTAGTTTTTTTTTATATTTTGTCCAAGTTAATGCCTGTTTGACCGGATCATCTGTCTTTTGTATTTCTATTTCTAAGCAATCTACTATAGTATAAGCTTTACTATAATAAGCTCTAAAAGGCACTGATAAACATTGTTTTACTGTAGCACTTGGTGTACATTTTATTAATCTTTAATTACTGGACTAATCAATCCAACTGATTTTGAAAAATATTTTGCTCGAAGTGCTTTCAGAAATGTGGAAATCATTACCTAGTTCTGCTAAGGTCCCATCTAAACTAATTTTTTGCAAGGTAGGGCAAATACCTTTAACATCGAAATCTGTAAATTGTTCTATTAATTCATTAATAAACATTGCTTCTTTTAAAATTCCTAGATGTCACCTTGGATTGTTGTTTATCTTATTAATTGCGTAATTTACTATTGACACTGCTTATTCCTTTCTTTCGTAGCCTTTTCAAATTCAGAATCAGTTTCAGAACTAGCGGAGGAATCTTTTTCAGACACTGACTTTTTACCTTCGGTCGAATAATTTGATATAGATTTTCTTGTCATTTTAATTGGAGATACTACAGCATTTGCTGTAGATTGTTTTAAAGACGAATAGCTTTCATAAAGTGTAGCTGGAGTACACTGTATCAATTCGCTTCGGTATTTTGGCCTAATATTAACCTATATTCCTATTGAAGTACTAGCAAAGATAGATTATCGGATAGATTCATTATTTTCTGAATCTTATAACAGACCCTCCTTAGTTGATCGCCATTTTCAGGTTTTATCAGTCCTTTTGATGTGCTAAGCATTTCAATGTTTTGAAATTGGGCCCGTTTCAAAATTACCTCACGACTGAGTCCTTGAAGTATTCTTTTTCTGTCAATTTGGTACGCAAATATGTGAGGGACTATATTTTTCTTCATTCTTTTTTGTACGCCAACCATTTTTTATTCGATATAGTTCTCAATATCTTCGTCAAGTTGTAAAAAAAAACGAAATTTTTTGGTTTGTTTTGTTTATAACATATTAATGGATAGTATATTTGTCACAGAATCATTTATTTTTTTCTCTATTGCTCGGCCTATACTAACAAGGAGAAAGGAATACATCCCAATCTTTAGATTGGATAGAAATTTAGATGTAATTTTTAGTTAATTCATCTTTGTTTTTCCTATGATCGCAGTATAAAATTCTGAACCTTGTTTAAAGTATATGAGTTAGATAAATATTTCTTTTGTTCAAAAAAAAAACAAAAATAGTTTGAATTGAGATCTAATAAAAGAATTATGATGAATTGTTGAAACAAAAATTTAATTTTGCATTAAAGACACCGCTCAGAGCTCATGGAAGTCCAGTTTCCGTTAAAATGGCTGGTATTGCAGTATGTTTTGTATTTCCCTCCCCTGATTAAAAGTCTTAATGGCACGAAGCCCGGAAATCCTAGGTTTTTCGAATATCGAGTCTTATTAGGGTTTTTGAGGTCACTGATTCCGAATCCGAGGTCGGTTAATTTCCATCACCTGAGAATCAAGGTCATTTGAAGGTCAAATCAAGAGTAACCGTTGAAAAAATCAGAAAAAAAAATACTTGAATGTTTTTGTTAATAGCTGAATTCGATTATGTCATTTTCTTGACCCTACAAGGTCACCTGGAAGTAATTTCAAGGTCATTTCAGGATCATTTCAAAATTTGACTTGAAAAACCGTCGGAAAATTTTGAAAAAATTCATTTATAGGTTTCCTGAAGGTTTTCAGATGATTGAATTTAAATTTGGAGTTTGATCGATCTCACCTTGGCATACAGGGGGTCCAGTAGGGAACTGGGGGAGCAGGCTGAATATTTGGGAAACCCAAACGGAACGGACCTAGACTTGCATTGTTGTTAAAGCCTTAAATGTGATTTTGATGCCATTCTGGTGTAACGGGGACTTGAAGATTACTTAGGTTAAAATGACTATGAAATTACTTTCAGGTGTCGTTGTAAGATCAAGAAAATGACATTCTGATTCAGCGACTCAAAAAATATTCATGTAATTTCCAGATTTTTTTCTAGGATTACTCTCTATTTAACCTTAAAGTGACCTTAATGCTGACGTGATGAAGGTTAACTGACCTCGGATTCGGAATCAACGACTCCAAAATAACCTAGTGAGATTCGTTCATACTTCATAAATAAAATGTCGACCCAATTATTATTTTCAGCTTACGAAGGAACATATGCATTTAAGTGATGATAATAAACAACAGATATTTAAAAATCCTGGGGTTATTAGGCTTCGTGCTCATTGAGACTTTTAATCAGAAGATCAAAATACACAATATACCAGCATTTTTACGGAAATCGGATTTCCATAAGTTCTGAGTGGGGTTTTTTATTCCATATATAAAAATTTTATGTAACCAAACGTCGTCTTAAACAATATGTTATAATATTTTTAATAAAAAATAAATAGTAATTATAAATAAATATTACTTGACATGAGTGAGTGTATGTAATAAGCCTTAAGAGCTTGTCCAGATGAGGTGAAATAGGCGCGAACGTTCAGTCCACATTGTATGTTAAACGCGCGATCATTGGGAAAGAAGTCAAGTGAAGTTGGACCAACGAAAAAGACGCAAATAAAAAGCAAGGGTAATTTAAAAAAAAATTCTTTACTCCCTATTTTGAGGTTCTAGATTGCGATTTTGGCTTTGGTTTTCTACAATTTTTCTTTAATTTCCTGGTAAATCACTTTTCACTTTCACACATAGAAACTTCTACGTTATATAAAATTTCATAAATTGAGCCTTTTTTAATTATCTACGGCTACTTAGCAGGACAACCGTGATTTTTTTAAATACATGGACAAGTCCCCTTTTTTTAATGAAAATTAGGAAAAACATTAATAATTTGCTTTTATTGGATCTTTCTTTGTGCCGTATAGTTTTTCTATTATTCTGTTGCTAAACAATACCCTTCTGTCTTCGAATTTACAATCTTAATTCATTTTGATACATCTTGGCCTTATGATTTTTTACAGCAGGTATTACACTGCCTGCTTTCCCACGATCTCAGACGTTTCTCAATGTATTTTCCTGGCAGACGTTGTCCTGGCCCCACGTGGTCTCTCCTTGACAATAACAGTTTTTAATTAGTATATCTAAGTCAGTCTAGATTAGTTCAGGTTAATTTCAGTTTTCTAAACCAGCTAAAATAAAACTAAACCTAAACTAACAAAAAATTGCGCTTAGCACAGATTAATTTTACACTTGTTTTTACATTACAAATTTAAAATGTTACTGACTGAGATGAACAAATTTTATAAAGTTTTTTCTTTAAATAAAATTTTATACTATGAAAATATTTTACACCTGGCAACATCGCAGCGAATATTTGACATTCTTGATAATAGAAGGGTGGATGAAGTTGACAAGACTAATTTTTGTTTTTCAGTGAAAATTAATTTGTTCGCTAAAATTTGTGCAAAAATAGTTGAAATACATTACCTACAATGTATTTATTACTGTTCGAAATAACTACGAAACTTCGGTTCTTTTCCGGAAATAAAATTGACCTTGTCAAATGAAAGGTGGTGTTTGCTAAGGCCGGAATCGTGTTCAACGACCGAAAAATAGGGAGTATGTGAAGAATTAAAAAAATGTTTTCCTAGATTTCACATCATCGAAATGGTTATCAAAAAAGTAAAATGTAGAGAGCGTATCGATTTCTTGGAGATAGAATGCCCCATAGTACCCTTGTATCCCAAATTGGGACAACATGAGAAAAATTTTGTTAAATACTTCCGTAAACCTAAAAAATATCTTACCAAGATTCCTTTTTCTTTTCTTCCGATTCATCAAAATCTGAAAATATTAATACAAATTCTCCCCAAGATTTCCGTTTGAAATTCCTATTTCAGTATTCCATATCGCCTTTTTTTTCTACTTCGTTAGTAAATAATTTCGTATCTAAATTATCAATTTTTTCTAAAACGTACACACAATAAGTTTCGCGCGTATACTGGACACAACAACGCGTCACAGGTATCACGAATCGCGCATAATTCGCGCATGGTTAACGCGAGCCGAGGATCTGGCGAAATTTACTCGAATTACGCGCAAATATTGAATTTATGCATTGCATATAGAGGTAACTTAATACTTGAATCTAGTATTTCGCCTCCTGATGGACAAGCTCTTTGTAAAGACGTCTATATAAATTTATTAGTTTTATTTTGTAAGCATTTACATATTTAAAGGTTGTCAAACAAATAAATACATTGGATACTATGTATATGAACATAAGAAAACTTGTATTAATAAAACTTTTATTATTGCTCCACGTTTCTTAAAGATAGTAAGCAATATACCTGATGTATTTGTAAAATCTCGAATAAATAAGAGTGACTCAAGTTCTAAGTTAGATCATCCATGGTTTGAACAAATACACAATTATTTTTATTATACATAGAACTTTGAAAGCAATTAACATTATTTTTAATGAAACACCCAGTATATTTTATATCATCCAAAATTATAGTCATATTTTATGCTTATTTTTTTACGTTGTAGCTTGCGAAAATCTTAATTTCCAACATGAACTTAACTAAAAAAATTATAGATGTTCGCTTAGTTCCATTGTAGCGAAAGTTCATATTTTTAGGTTGAAAATAAAAACCTTTTACTCTAAATTCGCCCGTTTTGAAGTGTAGTGAACCACAGTGTGAAAATTGGCATTTTTTAAATACTAATATCTCAAAAACAATTCATAAACAATCTTATGAAGCTTTATATAAAATATGTCCAGAATTTATAATAAGATTGAAAAATAACTTATTATCTATGCAGATTTACTAAACATAATTAAGTTTCTTATCTCGTAAATTTTTATATAATTAAAAATATGTGTGCATTTTGAAAATGTCTGCTTAAAAATTATATTGATAATGTTTGATCTAATCTTCTCTGTTATACAGGATGTTTTGAGAATTACTGCATATAAGTATTCAAAATCATAAATTATTTGATCAGTTTCATAATTATAAAATAACCTGATTTTCAAACCTATAATTAGTTCATTTAGTAAATATGCACTACTGACGAATAAACCTGATAGATTCCTATCTTGCCACTGTTCCTCGACTGACTCCGTAGCACTACAACCCAGGGTGGGTCTTGGCTGCCTCGACTATCTGCCTCCACCTGGAACGGTCTTGTGCCAACTCCATTCTTGCTGGTCAACTTCAAGGATAGCTAGATCCTTGTGGATGTTATCTCTCCATCTAAGCCTAGGTCTTCCCAGTGGTCTTTTTCCTTGTGGTGCTTCCTCCCATACCCGTTTTATTAGTCAATCGATTTGGCTCCTTTGTATATGACCTGCCCATCGTAGCCTTCTGGACTTTATTTCTTGAATGATGTCAATATAATATATATATATATATATATATATATATATATATATATATATATATATATATATACACAAATATAATTGCGCAAGCTCTATGTTGCTTCTCATTCTGTGACGGTCTGTTTCAAGGTCTAGGTATAGGCCATATATTATGCGCAGGATTTTTCTCTCAAACCTTCTTAGCAGCTCCGTATCGTGGACTGTCAGGGTCCATGTTTCACTGGCGTAGATTGCTATTGGTCGTATTATTGTTCGATAAATTTCGGTTTTTGCCTTTCTAGTGATAAATTTTGACTTCAGCAAGGTTTGTATCGCAAATGTACATTTATTTGCTTGTGTGATGCGCTGTTTAACCTCTTCCTGCATATTATTGTTTGCCGTTATCACTGCGCCCAGGTAATTGAAAACTCGCACATGCTCAAAATTATAGTCATCCATGGTGACGTTCTGCCTGATTCTGTCTCGGGCGGGGTTGCGGGAGACATGCATGTATTTGGTCTTTCCTTCATTTATTCGGAGCCTTATTTTCTGAGCTTCTTTTTCTATCTTTATGAAGTTTTCCTTCACACTGACTGTGCTTTCTCCTATCTCGCCCATATCATCCGCGTAGGCCAAAATAAGTTTAGGGCCACTTGGCCCAAAAACCTCCGCGTCAACTGATACTGTTTTTACGGCTTTCTCCACTACAAGGTTAAACAGTACTGGCGACAACGGATCTCCCTATTTTAATCCTCTGTTGATAGAAAATGTTTAGCTACACTTTCCTTCAATTTTGACACAGCTTTTTGTTCCTTGCATAAGCACAACCCTTTTTTCAGTTAGTAATTCCTGATAATGCATTACCCATTGATTTTCAGATATTATTTCAATTGATACTGTTTCCTGCCCTATATTCTTTGTGGTATTTTGAATTTCCAAGCTTTAAAGCATTTTCTTCCGCCAATGTATATGTCTCTTTACATTTATTATCCTACATGTCATTTAACCGTACTTACTTCACTTCTGATTTCCTCATATACCTCTTTTTCTCTTGGATTTTTTATACTTAACCATTTCCTATACTCTGTTTCTTTATTTTACTAGATCTTCGATCTCTTTCGTTCACCAAGATTTGTTGCTTGTTCATTTTACATTTATTGATTTAGAACATTTCTGGATGCATTTTGTGACTTATTCCGAAAAAAATACTTACTAAAAGTCAGTTTAAAGTAAAAAATGAATCTCACCAGTCAGACGATTATTAAATCCGATAAGATACACTGGTAAAAATAACCTTAAATTTAATGTACATTAATTAATTACATTTAATGATTTTGTACCTTAAATTGTGAAAAAAATTACATGCACTTTAAAACTAAAGGTTTGTACATTAAATTTGATTGAATGTTACCTTAAATTTCAATAAAGTAACTGAAATTTAATTTATATTTACATTAGATTTAATGTAAAAATTATTAAATTTAATGCATTTTAATTAAATGCATTTAATAAACGTTTTATGAAATTTGTTTCCAGCACATTATATTAAAATTAATGTAAAGTTTTTTTACAGTGCATTCTTGGGTTTTCCTCGCAATGAGGGATATGTTATTGGCCAAAAAAATCGAGGTTTATCATTTTAAAAGCCAAGATTATTTTTTCTCTCTAAATCTAAGAATTATGGGTTCGCAGTTATTTTCACAACGCCCTCTATAAGCAGAAATTAACTACTCTATGAAGGAACGGTTCCGAGGAAAAAAATACTATTTTCTTTTCAACATTTTTTTCTGCAGTCCATTTTACAGGGATGAAAGAAAGCTTTGTAGAAGGATTAAAGTTTATGCAAAATTTTTATCTTGGCACACATTCTAAGGTATTTGTCTTACGAAATAAACCTTTAGTAGTTTACATTAAACGCTCATGCTAGACCAAGATCACATTTAATTTTAAAACGTGTAATAATATTTGAAATGTGATTCCAATATAATTTGTGTCTTCTAGTAAATAATATTGCTATTTATTTTACAATTTACCTTTTCTTAGTTTTTAACTTTTATGTAGTCATAGTTTTTGTAAAATTCAGTATTTGGTACAACCTGCTAATAAAGGCATTTTCACAAAATAAGGATCTTTGTGAAATTTTATAAGTACATTTGTGTTTTATATAACTCCCATACTGAATTATATATCTATATCCATGAATAAATACATACCGTATTCAAAACAATATCTATAAAATATTAGCCCTTTAACATTGTATATTTCCAAACCGTACAACAATCATTTAAAGACTGTTCTATAAACTTTTATTACTTCGGCCAAGTCAACGGCCTTCACTAAATTTATTTTCGATTGTTTTTGTAAAAATCATTTTCACAAAACGTTTATAAATATCAGCAACTGTGTGTTTGCCATATTGCCTTCACGAACAACTGCATTTTTATGGACGATTGTCACCCATTTGTCAAAATGGCTCCAAGAAGAAAACTCATTGAAAGTACAGCATTTTTTTTATAAATATGTCCGTTTTAATTGAGCAAAAATTGGAAAACATCGTTTTGGGATATCCCATTTTTCAAAAAACGAGGACGTTCCCGCTGAATGGCTTTATTCAAATTTTTATCGTGTCACCAGAAGATTTTAACCTTTTAAATTCGCTAATCGGTTCCATAATATTAGATATATTTACAACGCCTGTCGTTACGTGATAGTTATACTGATAATAACGCTACGCTTTTTGGCTACAGGACATTCCTGTAACAGTCGTATGTATTTTTTTATTAAATGAATGCCTGAACTATTACAAAAGTTTCCCTTATTTCTGGCTTTAATTTATAGAATTAGAGTATTGCAAGTAAAGGGTGTTTTTTATAGAGGTATGGAACTTTAAGTTGGCAACACTTTTTTGACTGGCGGCCATTTTGTCAGCTGTCAAGTGATTTATGTTTTGTTTGATTTGGCATTTCAACATTAATAGACTGACGCCTGAACAACGCTTCCAAATTGTGCAAATTTATTTTGAAAATCATGGTTCTGTGCGAAATACGTATCGCGCACTACGTCCATTTTACGGTCAACATAATCGTCCATCAGAGCAATTAATTCGATTAACTATGGAACGTTTTCGCACCACGTTTACTCTAAATGATAATACGCATCCACAGAGACGTCGTACAGTGCGTACAGAAGAAGTCATTGCTGTTGTAGAGCGTAGCGTAGAGGAAGACCCAAATCAATCTATCCGCCATCGTGCACAGGAATTGGATATGTGTCCATTCACTTTATGGAAGATTTTGCGAAAAGATCTTGGTTTGCGTGCTTACAAAATCCAACTCGTGCAAGAATTGAAGCCACACGATCACCTAGCAAGGCGTAGATTCGGGGAATGGGCCCAAAACAAGATTGCCGTTGATCCCGATTTTCATAAGCGAATGTTGTTTAACGATGAAGCTCACTTTTGTTTGAATGGATACGTCAATAAACAAAACTGCCGTATTTGAAGTGATGATAATCCTCAAGTGTATGTTGAGACACCGTTACATCCAGAAAAACTGACTGTTTGGTGTGCCTTATGGGCTGGTGGAATTATTGGTCCGTAGTTCTTTAAAAACGATGCTGGTCAGAACGTTACAGTCAATGGTGACCGCTATAGAGCCATGATTACTGACTTTTTCGTACATCAACTGAACAACCATGATGTGCAGGAGCTGTGGTTTCAACAAGACGGCGCAACATGTCACACAGCTCGTGCCACAATTGATTTATCGAAGGAAACGTTTGGTAACCGCATAGTTTCACGTTTCGGACCCGTGAATTGGCCTCCAAGATCGTGCGACTTAACGCCGCTAGATTATTTTCTGTGGGGATATGTGAAGTCGCTAGTCTACGCCGATAAGCCCGAAACGATTGATCACTTGGAGGACAACATTCGCCGCGTTATTGCCGATATACGGCCACAAATGTTAGGAAAAAGTCATCGAAAATTGGACCTCCAGTTTAGACTACGTCCGAGCCAACCGTGGCGGTCATATACCAGAAGTCATATTTAAATTATAATGCCAGAAGATTATCTTTCGAATAAAGTAAATTTCATGTCAATTTAAAAAATTCATCTTTGTTTTATTCCATTTAAAAGTTCTATACCTCTATAAAAAAAAAACCTTTATTTTTAACAAATTCAAATAAAAGAAAGATATTAATTCGAATTGTGTATTTATATACATGGTGATTCAGAAAATGTGAACAATCTCTCGGCGGCTTTTAGTTCCTATGAAAATAACATCATATATTTATATATTTTTTTTTCGAAAAATGTCCACACGTCGAGATATTCGCCATCAAACAAAATTATTTTTATTTGATGGCGAGTCACATTTTTTTCCGCGCGCCACAGGCTGAAAGAAGGCCCCTCTCCACTGCTCACTTTCTGACTCTTGGAGTAAATGCAACTTTAAACTATTGCAACATCAACAATTTTGAAATAATTTGGTTGAAAACTGCTGCATACAATAGTTTAACTATCTCTCTATGAGTTCTTACTTAAATAATCCCTTAATAATAAACAATGCAGCAGCGATTTTTTGAAAAAAAAATTGTATCTCAACTTCTAGTGGTCGTACAGAATTGTTTTTTTTTTCAAAATGTAGGTCAAAATCTCAGCTATCGCGTCCACTTATTGGCATTTCGATATCAATAATTGTCGAAGAGTTATTCTATTTGTTTATAACGAGAAAACCAACAATTTTGTTTATCTGTTTCAACAATTAATTTGGTTCTTTTTTGTTATTGTTGGTATTTCATAAGCTTTTATTTGCGTATCAGCAGATCACTGTACGATCTCTAGATCACTGAGAATAAACAATTAAAAAAACAAAATATTATAAACAAATTCACTCTGCAAAAAACTATCGAAAATTTTTACTTGTAATTTTGCATACTTGTTGTATGCAATAAGATGCTTCTTTTGGAATAGTATAGAGTTAATGCAATATATTTTTCTATTTGTTATATATATAACTAGCGACCCGCCCCAGCTTCGCACGGGTGCAATGCTGATACTAAATACACTACAGAAAAACTGTGACTATTTATTTTATTTTTACAACAATTATTACATCGGCCTCCGACGCGCTATTTATAGGCACGCTGCCGCCGCCCCGGTCGGCCAGTACCGCCGCAAGCGCTACTTCCCGCAATTTTAAATCTGTAATATCTTCGAAAATATTCATTTAAATCTTGTGCTGTAAAGGACCATATAGATCTATATTAAATCAACAATGTATTTAAGCTATTTAATTGGATAAGGATTAATGCTGTATTGGTTAAAATCGCTTCAAAATTTGCCATTATTTGTCGTAAAAAGTAAATGACAAAAAAATGTTATTGTGGGATATCCATGAGAGATAGACATATACCATCGCGGAGTTTTCTGTAGACCTTTTCAATGTGTACAAATAATTAGTACATTATTTTGATAAATCTCGTAGGGTTCAGCCTGCGTTTGCAATGTAAGAGGAAAAAAATATGATAATTAACGACATCACATTAGAAACCTCAAAAATAACAGTATTTCTCCACTATTTAATGGATGTTATTATACATATAAACCTTCCTCTTGAATCACTCTATCTATTGAAAAAAACCGCATCAAAATCCGGTGCGTAGTTTTAAAGATTTAAGCATACAAAGGGACATAGGGACAGAGAAAGCGACTTTGTTTTATACTATATAGTGATTCTCCTTTCAGGCAGAGAATATGAAAAATATATGTACAAACAGTTTATTTCCTGCAAATATCGCTCTGGTCCTCTCTCCATATGCGTTTCGATCACCTCATGATCTCGTCGATATCATGAGGTGATCGAAACGCGTATGGGGAGAGGACCAGACCGATATTTGCAGGAAATAAACTGTTTGTACATATATTTTTCATATTCTCTGCCTGAAAGGAGAATTATATATACAACAAACTATTTAAATACAGCAGAAAGATTTCTTTATTTCTTACTGAAATTTTGATTGTTTAAAAATATTTTTCTATTGTTTATTAACAATTGAAAAAACAACCATTTTTAGCAGGTTTTTTTTGCAATAACTAATAAATTATCCAATTTGGATGAGCTTTACCTTATTTTGTAAGTATTTTCAAAGCTCACAACTTTTGTTTGAAACTTTTTTACTGAAAAACAATAGCTTTTCTTAGAACTCGAAAAAACTGTTTTTTCATATGTTAATTGTTAATTAAAAATTTTACCCCAAAAAAGAAAGTGAGACATAAAATACTACATCATTACTATTATCATTCTGAAGGTTTCTGCATAGTGAAAAGTCTACTAACAATAAATTTTTTCCAGATGCTAATTTCGCTGGCCTATATGTATAATTTCTTTAATATAAATGTATTTATTTTAATTTTAAACTAGTAAAAGCTAGTTAAAATGCTGAATAAAAATTTTTTAACCATATTTTAATTTTTATAAAATTCCCCGTTATTACAAATAGCTTTTTTACAAATAGTAGAAAAGTCAAATCAAATATGTGTTTTAGGTGAGAGAAATAAGTTTAAAATCTTAAAATTAAAGTTGTTTTCCATTTCATTTTCATTTCTATTTAATGTATCATTCTTATTTAAAAAAAAATATTAGATGTTCAATTTAGCAGAAATGGGATAAATAAAACTGGCATAATCCTTTTTAAAGCGTACACTGGATAAGTTTTTTTCCCCTTTCCCACCATTTCTAAATATACAATTAATTAACAAACTAAATTCTAGGAGAAAAAGGAATAAGAAGCAAGAAGCGATGACTCAAAAACAAAAAGATGATGAGTTGCAAAAAAACCTCGAAGAACTACATAAACTATTTATTGCAGCTTCGAAAAACAACGCATTAAGTGCCGAAGCCGATCATAAAATTCGTTTTACGTGTGAAGTATGCGATTACACTGCAAAACATAGTTTAGACTTTGCATTACATTCCAAGTTACACGCAGAAAAATTTTACTGCCAGTATTGTTCGTATAAAACGGGAAAGGAAAGGAATATGGAAAAGCATATGAAAACTCACGGATCAAATAAAATCATAAACCATTGCTCAGTATGTTATGGAATCTTTTCTGAAAGCATTCAAGCCGAGGAACATAAGAATTTCCATTCAGGTGAAATGCCTTACAATTGTGTGATGTGCGGAAAACATTTCATGTTTTCTTGGTTATTAAATGCTCATAATAGGTAAGTACGTGACGATCAATAAATTCAAATTTGAATATACATACTTTACTCCATGAAAAATAGACTTTCGTCAGTTACAAAAATGTAACATTGGTTTTTTTGCTGGAATGTGCTGAAAGACCTGTGCAAAAAAAATGGCGGACCAAAAATGGTCACGATTTTCGGTTTTTTTAGCTTATCTCGAAAAGTACAAGTTGTATCGAAAAATGTTTCAAACAAAAGTTGTAGAGAATTAAAAAACCTATATATATATATATATATATATATATATATATATATATATATATATATATATATATATATATATATATGCTTTATTGTTTTTCCGGGAGTTCATCCGTTCGTCATTGAAGGATCTTGCAGACGTTTCGCCAAGGTCGCACTTGGCATTTTCAATGCTTACTGATCGAAGTTTGGAAAGTGAACTGAGGTTCCTTAGATTGCGCAGGCTTTTTATACTTTTTGTGACCGTTCGTGGTCGTAGGTTGTACCTTCGTGCCGCGTGTGCTTGGCGACGTTCCCGGTTGTACTTGTTTTACCGATGTTGATGTGGTGTTTTCTGTTCGTTTGATGATGGATTTCCATGTGACTGGCAAATTTAGTGCGTCGTCTCTTTTGTTTAGTTCGCCACTTTTTTCGGTTTCTGTTGCTTCGCGAACAAGTCTTGTTCTGAGGTTACTAACATTGGCTATTTCTTTGCATGACTCAAAATCAATTTTATGTCCTGTTTGGATGTGGTGTTGAAATAATGCCGGCGTGGTTTGTTTGTTCTAAGTACATAGCTTGTGTTCTTCTAGTCTAGCTGATATTCTTCTGTTTGTCTGTCCTATATATGATTTGTGGCAGGACCCGCAGGATATACTGTAGACCCCTGGATTCTCTAACTTAATTTTGCCCTTGGGGTTTTTAAGTGTCGATCTTATGGTTTGATGAAGTTTGTAAGCTGTTTGGATATTGTTTCTTTTTAGAATCCGTCCTGTTCTATCTGTGACCCCTTTTAAGTATGGCAGTGTGGTTTTTGCGGTGTTGTCGGTAGGTCCTGTGTTTCGCGTGGTTTTTTGTCTTGTTTCATAGCCTTTTTAATTGTGTGTGATTTGTACCCGTTTTGTCGGAAAGCATTTGTGATTTTCTCCATTTTCTGTTGTTTATTTGCGGCGTCGGTTAGGTTGATTGACCTGGATATCAATGTGTTCGCCCCAGCTTGTATCTGGGATGGGTGGTGGTGGGACTCCGCATTTAGATATATATCTGTGTGGGTTGGCTTTCTGTAGACTGTGTGTTCGAGACGTTCCTGTGCTGTTTTTGTGATGAGTATGTCCAGAAAGGGCAGTTGATTTAATGGAAATTGTTTGTATTGTTTTATATTTTGAAGATCTATTAAAAAAAATTTTCAATCGTGGGCCGAGATATTTTGCAAAAACCAATTTTTTCACCAAAAAAATTGCGGTAACTTTTCACCGGATGGAGATAAAATATTTTTAATACGTGCATTGGATTTAGATGTATCATTTCCGATCTCAAAAAAAAATTTTGTATGAAAAAAACGTTTTTTTCTTTCAAAAATTCATAACGGCCTGGCAAATGAGTATTAAGGGCTCAAATTTGCAGAAGATGCTTTTTAATACTTCTACTTTACCTGTGAATTTATTGGATCCAAGAAATACACTTCCATACGACCTGTGAACCATCGAAATTCGGCCGAATCTAATCGAAAATAGCTGCTGCAGGCTTGTGTTGGCTGCTTATACATTACAAGTAATATTTATAATATTGATGTTGTTTTATTAATTTATATGATAGTAACAATTTGTTTAGTTATATTAATTATTAATTTGTTTATTGACAAAATTTTTACAAGAAATTATAGAGAAAATCATACAAGTATTCAATTAACATATTACATATTAAACTGTTTTTTCCTTTATATTATTATTACCTAATAGTTTATTAACAGCATTTTTACGAAAATTGCTATAAGCAAATCATATAAAAATATATTAATAATATATAATACGTCATATAAATATTTAATAATACATTAAAATTATGTGCGAAAATTATACAAATACAATATATCAATTATACATTCATCTTTCTCTTTTTTCTATTGCTTCTATGCAATCGGAGTCCATTTCATCATCGCAATTATTACTCTCACGTACATCGCACATACCATTTTCATCATTATTCTCAATTTCATTGTACATATCATTCTCATCATTATTAACATTTTCACAGTCAAAATCATTCTCACACATATTATTAATTTTTTCTGACTTGTCATCATCGTTTTCTAAATCGCAGGAAATAAAATTTTCAGAGCAATTATCGCACTGTCCATCACAATGCTCACATAAATCTGTACATTTCAGAAATTTCTGAAACTTTCGTAAAAATTTTGTTAATACTATTAGGTAACAATAATATATAGGAAAAAAAAACAATATAATATGTAATATATAATTAAATATTTGTTTGATTTTCTCTATAATTTTTTGTAAAAATTTTGTTAATAAACTGTTAGATAATAATAATATAAAGGAAAAAATAGTAGAAAATGTAATATATAATTGAATATTTGTATGATTTTCTCTATGATTTTTTGTAAAAATTTTGTTAATAAACAAATTAATATGACTAAACAAATTGTTACTATCATAAATTAATAAAACAACATCAATATTATAAATATTACTTGTGATGCATTAGTTTCTACTATGGCAACCCGCCGACATCGGCCTGCAGCAGCTATTTTTGGTTAGATTCGGCCCAATTTTCGAAGGTTCGCAGATCGTATGGAAATGCATGATACATGTAAATCCAATGCATGCATTAAAAAAATTTTGTCTCCATCCGGTGAAAAGTTATCGCAATTTTTTTGGTGTAAAAATTGGTTTTTGCAAAATTTCTCGGCCCACGAGTGAAAAAATTTTTTTTTAGTAGATCTTTAAAATATAAAACAATACAAACAATTTCCATTAAAATTGAGCATTGTATCTTAATTAGGAAAGCGGAAAATTGAGGTTAAATTTTGAAGTTTGACATCGATTTCTCGGAAAATAAAAAAACCCACAGATTCCGGGTTTGACATACTTTTTTAGAATGATAATACCTATATTTATGTTAAGTTTTAAATCGGTAATTTGTTAATAAACGTATTTTAAAAAAAAACCATAAATTTTGTCGAAAAAAAAATATATATCGATAACTAGTGGCGCCACCTGTAACTTATAATATATGAATCGATAGGTTTTTTAATTCTCTACAACTTTTGTTTGAAACATTTCGATACAACTTTTACTTTTCGAAATAAACTCAAAAAACCGTGACCATTTTTGGTCCGCTATTTTTTTTGCACTGGTCTTTCAGAGTTACCATCGAGATGTGTTTTATAGGATGCCAAAATGAACACATTCCTGCAAAAAAAAAAACAATGTTACATTTTTGTTAACAAAACAGCTCTTTTTTGATCTAATTTCCATGGAGTACTTCTGATTTACACACAGCTTTCTCTTAAAAATGGCTATGATACATTTGAATATCTAACCGTTTGCTTCTAAAGTAAAATTTTTAAATATATCAAACATACCGAAGTTTCTATTTTGTTTATTTTTGTATCAGTTAAAATATTATTTGATAGAAATAGCGAAATAACCCCACTCAGAGCTTATAAAAATTCGGTTTCCATTAAAAGTCTCAATAGGCACGAAGCCCAAAGTTTTAAAAAATTACTCATAAAAAATAATTTGATCAAAATTGATGCAAGTTTGAAAACTTAAATAACAAACTGGTGAAACAGAAATGTATGATTTGTATATTCTCATGTAACCAAAACTAATAGAGTGTGACACTTTGAAATTCAATCATATTCAACTTTGTTTTTAGATTTTTACACCATGGTATTGCCAAAGAAGATGACCTCTATTCTTGCCTCTTGTGTAAACTAACATTTGGAACAAAGTCAGGGTTAAAAAAGCATCAAAGTCGCAAACATGAACCCAAAGTACAAACTTTATGTGATATCTGTGGAAAAAGTCTCTCCAGCACCGAAACTTTAAAATTTCACAAAAGAACCCATACAGGCTACAAGCCCCATATTTGTAGCACCTGCGGAAAAAGTTTTTGCAAAAAAGGCCTCCTGGTGGAACACGAAAGGGTTCATACAGGAGAAAGGCCGTTTATGTGTACCTTTTGTCACAAAGGTTTTAGTCAAAGGGGACCTTTAAAAATTCATTTGAGGATACATACAGGGGAAAGACCTTTTGTCTGTAGATTTTGTGGCAAAGGGTGTATTTGCAAAAGCGTTTTGGACGCACATTTAAGGACTTGTTCTGGGGCTCTAATATAGAAAATTATATTAAAACTTAGGTAATATTTTGTGGTTTACGAAATATATTGTTGGTGTAGTCCGGTAATTAAAGTATCATGACATTCCAACATAAATTTTTATGGTACAAAAATTTTCATAAACTTAATTAAGCAATAACAATTTTAGGGTAACTTTTAAGAAGGATGACGAGGCTAGTGCCCACTTGAAAATATTTTTTGAAAACTTTATTTGCCAATTTGGGCAAATAAATATTATGTTTTAATTTTTAACCTATATATATATATATATATATATATATATATATATATATATATATTGGTTAAAATATTTCCAAGATGGTTGTATTGCAAGGGAGTTTAAACCTGAAAAAATTTGTTGATTAATAAATTTCTTAATTGAAGATGGAAGTAAGTTATTTTGATGCGGTTTTCACTATATTGTAAAGAATACTTCCAGGGGGATCTCGTGAAACATGTCTACTGTTGATTTATGCTACCCTGTAATTATTTCTATTAAATTAAATTTAGGAAAATGACTTTTTTTTTTTGAAAAAATTTCTACCCTTACCTCATATTTCGAGGTCGTAGAACACGATTCTGGGTTTGGTTTTCCACTCTTTTTCCCCACTTTTCCTGAAAACCCAACAACATCACGTTTCTCTTCACAAGACACTTCTATTTCTGAAGAAAACCCCCAGCTTTCAGATATTTTTTGAATGGTAATAGTTAAAAGACATTTTATGTGAAATATTTCGACTATTTTTGCACAAATTTTAACAAATAAATTTAGAAGAATTCATATTTTCAATGAAAAAAAAAATACTTTTCGTAGACGTCATCGATCTTTGTATTACTGAAAACGCCAAATATTCGTTGCGATGTTGCCAGATGTAAAATATTTTCATATTATAAACTATAAAATTTGTCCATCTCGATCAACAACTTGGTTTAATTTTTATGATGTAAAAACGAGTGTAAAATTAATCTGACTCAACCAAAAATGTTGATTAGTTTTGGTTGGTTCAGCTTTAGCTTGACTTTAGCTAGTTTGGAAAACTAAAAGTAACCCGAATCAACTGTAACTAACCTGGATATGTTGAATAAAAAATATTATTGTCTAGCAAAGACCACGTGGATGCGGGATAATGTCTGCCAAGAAAAGACATTAGGAAATGTTCGAGATAGTGTCTGCTGCAAAAAAAATGGTTAGTAAAATTATAAGATCAAGATGTATAAAAGTGAATGAGGATTACAATAAATTTGATAGAAGAAGAGTATTATGTGGCATCAGAACAATAGAAGAAATTGTTAATGTTCTTCCTTATTCTTAATAAAAGAGGGAGAATGAACCTGTACTATGTATTTAAAAGATTCATGGTACTTGTTTTGTGGTTGGAATATTTTTTTCTGCCATGCCTCTTTCATTTTGTTTTCACTCAACACTTTCTCCTAACAGTGATAAAAGCAATATTTGGAGGAAAATTATGCCTAATATAAAAAAAGAGGGGAACAGATAAGAACAAATATGATCCTTAAAACTTTTAATATTTGGAGACATGATCGTTCATAATATAAAAATCAAAGAAGGGAAAAAGTTTCTCGGATTCTTTCTTTTACAGCTTTAATAGAAAGAAAAAAATTTATATGAATTTTACAGAAATCGTATTTATGCTCTGACAACAGTGCCTTTTCCAGACCTTTTTGTTTTGATTTGTTTTTTGGTCGTTTTTTCCCATTAAAAAAGAGCAAATTTATGAAATTTTATACAAGACAAAGGTGTGTGTGTGGTTGTAGGAAAATTTTAACGAATTAGTGCAAAAAATTGAATCTAAAGTAATTTTCTTTACTTTCCGGGAAAGAAAAGGTTAAAATAGTAAAAAACCAGGACGAGAATCGTGTTTTAGGACCTCAAAATTTATTCAAAAAACGACATTTTTTTAGATGTCATTTAATCGAAATAATGACCGGGCTACCCATTTTAAAGACTAATTCAAACTAATCAGACTTCAAAAAACTGTACCAAAATCTAAAAGAGTAAATTAACAGCTGTTTTATGTTGCTATTGGTGTAATAACTGTAGATTTACTTATTTATTTACCACTTTTAGAAAGTGGAAACCGTAGTCGTTGAAGGGGTTATTTCTTAACTCCAGGTGTGGATTTATATTTTTTATTCACGACAAATTGCTCAATATTCGCAAATTGTTCACCAATGAACTTAAATTTTTTGTCTGCCAAGTGACCTTATTTTGCTTATATACAGTATATAATGGAAATAACTACATATATGGAGACTTAAAGATTATTGAGTCACCATTCACTTGTTCTATTTTTTAGTATTCCGCATGTAAAGGAAAATTGACACCCTTGTGGCACTAAAGTCTCTGTCTGCCACATTTATTTTATTCGGAGACCTTTTGACGTACGAAACTGGGATTTAACATAGCAATATTGCTCAATATCCCACTTATATCCCAATAGTTAAAATTTAAGTGATCCGTTTTTGTGAATTTCTGGATGACATGACCCATTTTTTTTTCGTAACTCACTTGAGTTATTGATAAAATGGACTAGTTATAAGAATTTCAAAATAGTTTTTCATTGTACGGTTTTAGAGATATTCCTAACATTATTAAAAACCTCTCCTCCCCTTTTGTATTTCAATATTGGTAAATCTAAAAAAAAAATAGTAATATACACTTAAAATGTAGCGATGATTGCAAGTCTGATAGTTTTCTAGATATTTAATTTTTTTCTATAAGTTCGTTCCAACCCGCATCAGAAAGAGTCTCTTACTATCAAGATTCTGCTCAACAACTTAAATGCGTTCAAACCAGAGTTATAGATAATTAGTAATGATAAATTTTCAGTTTCATCCAAGATTCAAATCTGTTTGGAGTCTATCACAACAGTTTGCGGATTATCCGACTATTTATTTTGCGCATGGGTATTGCTGTTTCTCTGATTGCAACTTAACATACATCTCGCTAAAATACCAAATTGTTATAGATTTGTTTTTCCATTTGATAAAAACTCGTACACTAGCAATTTTTTAATATAATAGGCAAGTTGACCCTTACTTTAGTAAGGTTATGTTACAATCCAGAAACTTCAAATAAAATTATCATTTGTTCCAACCATAGACATAAATTCATCAGGAGGCCAATTATCTTACAGATAGGCACGATAAGAATGATTTGCACACTGTTGGAAATCTATTTGTGATTCCTTCTATTGCTAACAAACTAACATGTGGTTGTTAGACTTACATTGTCTCTATGCTTGTTTATTTGAACGATGTTTCGATTAGGTTGACTCTTTATTATTATCAAATATAAACGAAATGTTTCTTCTTAAGGCTAGCAGCTTATTTATGAATTTTATATATTGCAACATGAAGTTTTGGCTTCACTGTACACAAGTCAGTGATTTTATGATACAAGGTAGTGGTTGTTCAATACCGGGCATACTAAAGAATCCACTATTATTTTTAATGTAAGCGGCTTCTATATATTTTCTCTTTTTCATATGGATTTCATACGCAGCTTCAGATTCTGTTATATGGTGTTGTTTATGTCAGGCTGCATACTGACGTTTTAATAATTTCATTCGAACGGTCCACCATGGCATTTAGAAAGGGCACCTGATCAAATACCTCTTTTTTCATGGTGAACTTAATTGTTGGCCAAATGAAGTTTAGATTGAAGACGTATTTTTGCGATTCACAATATTATTTCTGTCGAGTTGCTTATAGCTTTTATCCTCTTTGTCATTTTAAAACATTTTCTTCCCCTCTGGAACATTTTTGGCACTTTAAGTGTTTTACATGTTTTGCGTCACTATGAATTGCAATTTTAGTTCTCACCCACAAAAAATTGTAATTTGCAAGAATTCTGGAATGCATTCCTTGACTTTTCTCTTAGTATTACTTACGGTTGTTTCAAATTGTGTCCAAATAACTCCTTATTTTATTTTGGCCGCACTTAAATGTGAAAATTTTCCCTACAAATATAGGAAATCCTTCTCTTTGCTAAAACTTTAACACATATCTTTAGAAGACACAATGAGGATTGAAGGTAAACACACATTTTGCTTATCGACCAAAGTTTCATTGCTTCACGCTGGTACAGTATTTTTATAAAGATGCAATTCTTTTATAATGTAATAATATTTAACCCGGTTTCTACTATCCCATTCGCATAAAGAGCAACAATATTTAGTACTTCTGTTTACGACATGACCTACAAGAACAGATTTCCGTTACAAAACAAGGCAGCTTTCAAACTTATCTTAAATAAATCAAGGCAGTTTAAGTTGAGTCATTGGGTCGGAGATATCATGGGAATTAATACACAAAATCTCTATCCATCTAAAATAAAGTATTCAAAGCACACAGTCTTGTTCTATACATTGAAACTCCTTTTTTCAAAAGATCGTGATCCAAAAATTTGTGCTCTCATTTTAGGAGCATCCTAATTAATTCAGCTTAGGAGATCAAATAATGTCCTTTAGTCAAAGCTATAAATTCTTCTTCTTTATCTCAAATGGTATAAATGAGTAAAAATGTGGCATCTCTATTATTCCAGGTTTGAGACTTCACTACTGGTGATTAATTTCAGACATGCTTCGTGAAGTGTTGTCATATCCTCCAAAGATTCCTTAACATAAGGAATAATAAGTTACTGTGATGTTAATTTTGAACTTACTAAGATCAAAATATCCATTAGTTTCGGAGGGAGATTTCTAATGTCGAACACTGTTATTTTTAAGAAAACTAGCGTGGCTACATAATGTTGCAAGGCTAGTACATGCACAACAACGAAGTAACTTCATTTTTTACATAAAATTTGTGTAACGATATTAGAAGTAAGGTGATGAAAGTCTTATTAATTGATTTTATTTCAAAACAATAGATAATTTAGTGACAAACTACTAAGCTTAGCTGTCCAGGCGATCATATTGAATTTATATGCCCACTGTATTGATTTTTTTTTTACGGAAAAACTTTATTTGTAGTTGTTTTAATGCAAGCAATAATTGATTATCAATATCCAGAATGTAGTTCTTGTGTTAATATTTAATGGTTGACTATCAAATATGTGAGAGTGTTTTAAATAAGAAACAACATTTTTATGTTAGGTAGCAATATTTGGGGGATCGTTTTCCACATTTACAAATTGGGAAATATTTTTTAAATAAAGCTTGTTGAGAAAATTTTCAAGTATGTATCTCTACGGGATGTCCAATTTTGCGATTTCCGCTAATCTGTTGCTACTTTTTTGTTAAACAATAGATGCAAATTTTTCTAGTCCCCCTCGTAACTTAGTTAATATGTCAGTTTATTAAAAATTAGAAAAGGATTATTGTAGAGTTTTTTTACGTAAAATCTACTGGCGTACTTAGTTTATTTTTTCTAAAGGCATCAAATTTTAAGTTATAGACCAAACATTCCTTTCTAAATAAAACACCCTATATATTATTTAACAGCTCGATTTCAAGTTTTTCAAAATTGTATAATAGTTGATATTTGATTTCCCTAATAAATCTAAAATTTTGATTTTTGGAAAATTCAGGCTTAAATTCGTAGTTGACTATGAATATTGAATACTCACACAGGCCAACAAGGGTTAAGTAACAGAAACTGTAGTATACTTTCCCGAAGTATTTTGGTGCGCTAAATCTAGATCTGGCTTCAGAATTGCTCAGTCACATCAAGTTTTTGAGATATCCCAACCTGAAAGTGCAAAAACATTATTTTTCTCGCCATACTTGAAGTTACGTAAAGTCACAAACAATTTTTTTTCCACAAAACTGGTAGGGACACCTGAAAGGATGATCTTTTCCCTTTAAAATCAATTTTGTAATGTCTAGATATCTTTTTTTTTTCACCGAGATATGCTAATTTGAAATTTGCATCTCACCGCTCTACTCAAATTTAAGTTAAAAACAGAGTACAAGTTACCTCTTTGAGTGTAAATTCTGTTTTTTGATTAAAACTACTGCATGAGTATTTCTTGGGTTCGCTAATTACAAATATATTGCCAAATTTTGAAAATTCAACATGGCGGATCCAATATGGCGGACAAAAGTTTCAAAAAGTTTTTTTTAAAATAAAGAAAATTTATGTATAGGTTTCTGGAAGTTGCTGATTATGAATCCAAGGTCAGATTTTAAAAAAGGTCAGTCATTGGTGACGTTAATTTTAACCTGACAATGACATTTTTAGTTAATTCAAGGTCATCGTTTTATTTTCAATAAAAACCCTTTCTTTTTGACTAAGGCAATCAAATAGAGCAGAAAATTTGAAGGGATTGAAATAACAGATCCAATATAGCTGACAAATTCCTCAGCTGTTTATATTTTCAAAATCTGATCGTGGATTTGCATTTAACAATCTCAACAATACCTACTTACACAAATTTTCACTAAAATTAAAAATGTTTTGAAATTTTCGACCGCCATATTGGATCCGCCATATTGAATTTTTAAAATTCGACAGCAGATTATTAATTAGCGATCCCTAAAATGCTTATATAATTATTTTCATCAAAATAATAGAATTTAGAAAAGTACACTCAACGGAGTAACTGGTACTATGTTTTTGGCTTGCATTCGAATAGATTGGTGAGACACAAAATTCAAATTAGCATATCTCGGTGAAAAGAAAATTGTCTGGATATTTTAAAATAGATTTTAAAGAAAAAGGATCATGCTTTCAGGTGCTCCTACTAGCTCTGTGAAAAAAGTTACCTTGTGATTTTACATATCCTCAAATATGTCGAAAAACAGTGATTTTGTCACATTTAGGTTAGGATACCTCAAAAACCTGACGTGATGAAGCAATTCTGATGCCAGATTCAGATTTAACGCACCAAAATCCTTCAGAAAAGTATAAATTTTGTTGGCCTGTGTTGTTAATAATAATACTTTTGGTACGTCTTGAATATAATTTAGAACTTAGATTGAAATTTTCTGAGATCCTCTAAATATATTATAGTCCTTGGAAATTAGACAAAAAAATCTTTTTTGGAAAAAAATATAACCTGCGATTGCAAAGTGTATATTTTGGCAACCTAAAAAACATATCTCAATGTTGGCAACTCTGCGCTAACAAAATGCCGGACCAAAAATTGTCACTTTTTTCGATTTTCTCAGTTTATCTCAAAAACTAAAGGTTGTATGGAAAATATTTTCAAATAGAAGTTGTAGATAATTGAATTACCTATCGATTCATGTGAACAAATATGTAGGTAGCACCAGTAGTTATCGAAATATAATTTTTTTTCGCAAAAAATTACATAATTCTTTGTTTTATAATCTATATATATATATATATATATATATATATATATATATATATATATATATACTGTGCTCTCCTAATTAAGATGCAACAACTATTCTTACAGCAAATTGTTAAAAGTGACGTATGTTTTGAAGATCTATTTAAAAAAAAATTATTTTTAAGTTTTGGCCGAGAAATTTTTTAAAAAAACAATTTTTGGATTTATTGTATTGTATACAAATGGTAATTTCGATTTTTTTTTAATCTTGTGATATCCCCCCTCCCCAAAGAGAAAGACTGGATCCGTCTCTGGATAACCTACTGCGGATTCAGGTCTGAGTTTTCAAAAAATTCAAAATTTTACATTTATTTGTAAAATCAAATATGAACTAATATACATTTTTGAAAAGTTTAGTCTGTAAATCTGATGCGTTCAGAAAAAAAACTAAGTAAGCCAGCTGATTTTTCATAAAAAACTCTACAACAATCCGTGTTTACTTTCTCATTAACTCATATATTAACTAAGATACGAGGATAATGTAAATGAAAAAATTTCAATTTTGCCTTTTATCTTAAAAACAGAGAGAGCTAGGAAAATTTTGTTTCCTGCCTCTTTTGTTTAACAAACTATCTTTAATAATAATAGAGAGACACTGCTAAAATTGGACACTCTGTACACGCTAGACATAAAAAAATGAAATTTTTGTGCCACTGTTGAAATATTTTCATTTTTTTTCGGTATATTAGAGGTATTATAATTTATTGAAAAGATATGGGTTAATCTAGTTCATTATTGTTTTTACTAACCCATATTGGAAGTATTGAAACTATTGAGTATATTATGTTAAAAAGTGTTATAAATAAATAAACGTTCTGTTTTGGTTAAACCTTTGAATTTATTTTTTCCACAAAAAATATGCCTTCTTGTTCATCAGAACAATGTAATTTTTATGGAAGCAATTTCTACAATAATTATTATTTTCCATAGATGATTTTTTAGTTTTAAGAGGATATTAATTCATTCGCTCCTAGATAGTTAAAATCATACCAATCAGTTATACCACACAAAAAAATTGTGACCGTAAATACTTTTTTACATGCATCTCAATTTACAATACAGGGTGAGTCAACGATTGGATGAAGTAGGTTTGTGCCTTTTCGGTGAAATTAACAAAGAAACTATATTTATTGTTTGATACAGTTTATTTTTACGCAGATTTTAAAAATATTTAGGACTCTACAGGGTGAGCCAAAAAACTAGGACAGCATAAAGTTGTATTTTTTTAAATAGAACACCCTATATACGAATCGTATTTTCGATTTAGCTTATAATTTTAAATCTTTTTTATTAGTGGTTTACTATAACAAAACTTTATAGTTTCTGAGATAATTAAGTTTAAAGAAAAAAAGTCACATTTTCAAGCATCAATTCAATCCTAAATAACGTTTTCAATTTTGTGACAAATATATTCAAATTTGGAATTTAGCAAGGCCAAGGACAAGTTAACATAATTTTTACCTAATATTTGCAATAAAAGCTACAGGGTGTTGAACACATCGGCTCAAATTTGAACAAGTTTAAATGAATAAATATCTTTTTTTTTAAATGGTACACCCTGTATATTTTCATGTTATTTAATAGAGTAATAAAAACCCTAAAAGTTTTGTTCAATATATCCTATACCTATTTATAATAGTTTTTGAGATATTTCAGTTTTTCTTATTTTCGATACTTTTTTACAGAAATAGTCTTCATTATCGTAGTAGCCATGGAAAATAATAAAAAGAAACTACAGAAACAAACAGAATGTGGTTAAATATGATGAAATACATTATTCGTTATATTACAACGGCAATAGTTTAATTAAACATAATGTGAAAAAATTAACACAACAATAACGACAAGGCAAATACATATTTACTTTTATACTAAACTGAAACAAAAAAATTACCTATTAAATACTGAGATTAATTATTTCTTTTTAATAAGTGTTCGAATAAACGACCCTCTTGTGCAATGCACAAATTTAGTCTTTTTTGCAGATTTTCTCAGACCCTGGACAAAATTAGTGGCGTTATTGTTCTACAGGTATCCCTAATCCTGTTTCGCATATCTTCCACTGTTGTTGGTGGGTTAACATACACCTTATTTTTAATATAACCCCGTAGGAAGAAATCTAATGGGGTGATGTCGCAAGACCTTGGTGGCCACTCAATGAAACCCCCACGTCCAATACATTTTTGCGGATATCGTTGATCCAAAAACGCACGAACTTTACGATGGTAATGCGGAGGCGCACCATCGTGCTGGAACCACATACTGTCGAGCTCATCCCTATCGAGACCTTGAAGCAGTTGGGGTAGTTCTTCTTGTAGAAAGTTCAGGTAACTATGGCCATTTAGTGGTTCATTAAAAAAGTGGGGTCCAATAATTCGATTATGATGAATACCACATCAAACATTTAATGACCAGTGGTTTTGATGTTGCACCTCTCTAATCCAAAATGGGTTTTCTGTGGCATAATAATGCATGTTGCGTCTATTTACGGCACCGTTACTTCTAAAAGTAGCTTCATCACTAAACATTACCTTGCATAATAAATTTGGATTTAATTGAATCTCCGCATTTATTGTACGACAAAAGTATACACGACTTTCAAAATCCTGTCCATGCAATTCTTGGTGTAATTCTATGTGATATGGATGATACCTATATTTCTTGGTAGTACGATTAGCGGTGGATTGTGATGTTTCACAACTGACGGCTACCAATATAAGGATTTTCCTGAACATTTAACAATACTTGTAGTTCTTTTTCTTCATTAGTTACTGGTTTGTTGACCACTTTACGTTTTGGATAATCAACAGTACCAGAAGAATCAAATCTTTGCATTAAGTTTTGAAAAGTATGGGTATTAGGCTGGCGTCGATCAGGATACTTCATTTTGTAAATTCTTTGAGCAAGAAGGCAATTTTTTTGAGCCTCTCCTATTGTATAAATCATATCTATTAACTCATTCTTTGGAAAATTCATTTTACAATATATGATGAATGCAAAAAAAACCTAACTACACTACATAAGAACCAAAAGAAGCGATTACGGTTATAAATTTGACACACAGAAAAATGTTCTTTTACATTCTTTTTGCCATGGCTACTATGATAATGAAGACTATTTCTGTAAAAAAGTATGGAAAATAAGAAAAACTGAAATATCTCAAAAACTATTATAAATAGGTATAGGATATATTGAACAAAACTCTTAGGGTTTTTATTACTCTATTAAATAACATGAAAATATACAGGGTGTACCATTTAAAAAAAAGATATTTATTCATTTAAACTTGTTCAAATTCGAGCCGATGTGTTCAACACCCTGTAGCTTTTATTGCAAATATTAGGTAAAAATTATGTTAACTTGTCCTTGGCCTTGTTAAATTCCAAATTTGAATATATTTGTCACAAAATTGAAAACGTTATTTTGGATTGAATTGATGCTTGAAAATGTGACTTTTTTTCTTTAAACTTAACTATCTCAAAGACTATAAAGTTTTGTTATAGTAAACCCTTAATAAAAAAGATTTAAAATTATAAGCTAAATCGAAAATACGATTCGTATATAGGGTGTTCTATTTAAAAAAATACAACTTTATGCTGTCCTAGTTTTTTGGCTCACCCTGTAGAGTCCTAAATATTTTTAAAATCTGCGTAAAAATAAACTGTATCAAACAATAAATATAGTTTCTTTGTAAATTTCACCGAAAAGGCACAAACTTACTTCATTCAATCGTTGACTCACCCGGTACAATATAACTGAGTATGGCAGGTAGGTATAGATTACTATATTATCATTTTATAAATCCATAAAATCTTTGAATACTCACACTATTTTATTTTAGGTACTTTGACACATCGATTCTGAATAATCTAATATACGGACCTGGGATCTCAATAACTCCAATCAAACCTGAAAATTACGACTATCCAACCTATAATACCAATAGCGTAAACAATTCTAATAGTTACTTTAATTACAACAACTATGATAACTTTACTAATGCCAATCCCTTTAATGGCATTCCCAGTACAGTTTTAAATAAAATTCTTGAACCTCAAGTAAAGATGGCTGACCAATTTACAATTCCCAAGGAAGAAATGAAGACTGAGGAAAACCCTTTGGAGCCTTCATTGAAAAACATAAAATCAGAGGATAATATACTTAATTGTTTGTTGAAAAAAAGTAAAAAGAAGAAAAAAGATAAGAACAAGAAGGAAAAAAGTATAGAAAAACATCCGCCTCCTATAGAGTTAGATGAGCCGATCGAGTGCGACCAATGCAATGAAACGTTCAAAAATAATGTAGCATTTGCGTTACACTCTATAGACCATTCTAATGACAATAAGTACTACTGTCACCTTTGCGACTATAAAAATACCTCAAAGTATCACATAGAGATGCATGTAAGAGCACATGAAGGTACCACCAAGTACAAATGTGAGATTTGTGGCAAAGCATTTACGATAAGTACTCATGCTATTGAGCACAAGTATTTCCACACTGGGGAAAAGCCTTTTCAGTGTGAAATTTGTGGAAAACATTTCATGTTTTCGTGGTTTTTGACATCACATAGGAGAACTCAACATTGGGAGATTGTTACTGGGAGTCCATTAGTGAAATATGACTGCACGGAATGTAATAAACATTATACTTCCTCTACAGGTATATGATTTGTTATTCTTATGTATCCTAGAAACTGTAGGAGAAAAAAGAAATTTGAATTTATTTAAAGCAATAGCAATCCTTAACATGATTTGAAGGCTCTGTCCAGATCATTGGGACAGCAAACCGTATAGATCGTTTTTTACTATTTAACCAGTTTCCCGGACTGGATGCGAATGCATTACTGCAGATATGTAGTGCCCACTCTTTGACTTGATCCTCAATATTGCAACTGAAATAAAGCTGATATACATTTTTTATCAATGGGGTAATAGACCGCTTCTGAGGCGCAATAGTCACCTCACCACAAACATAACAGAAGTGATCTGGATTGTCTACACACTTTCGAGGCATCTTACAATCTCAACTCACTCGATTCACTAATTTCGACTGACTAACCTTTTTTTTATATGAGGGGAAATCTTGCATAGACACCTACACGAAGTGCGCAGGTAGTGCTGGATTCCTACCGGCTAAAACCCTCCTGGACTTTAGGTCCCCACAATATGCTTCTGTTTGCTATAGTGAGGCTATAGCCTGCAGAAGTGCACTGTGAGTGTCCTATTGGTTTTCGGGCTGAAACCTTGTAAATCTTCGGTCACCATTCGTTGGTGTTTCGGCTCCAAGTGCCGTTGCACCTATTGCTTCTCACCGCCTTTCATTTTGTAATCAATGTAAGGTTGGTCTCGCTTCCATTGGCTCGTCTTTCTCATATTATCTGAAATAATGATCTGACCTGGGCTTCATGTACCTTTATTCTTCGGTGCTATCCTTGGGATTCCTCCACGGGATTTGCTTATCGTTGGGTCTTGCTTCTTCTTTTTCCTCGGAATTCTTTCTTCACTCTTCTACTTCTTTCTTCCTCTTCTTTCTTCTCTTCTCGCTTCTACCTGATGTTCTGAAGTCTTCCTAGATTCTTTACCTAGAGTTGCATTCTAGGTATTTTATGTTGTCTTACGGCCACTTCTGGGTCGTAGTCCACTGCTTGTCTTATCAGTGGATTGTCATGGTCTTCGCCTTTTTGAAAGAATTTTGCAGCCTTTAGTCTTAGGACTTCCCGTACAGGGGTCCATCTCATTTCTCTATTTATCTGTTTGTTCCTGATGAACCACGGGGCGTTGAAGATCATTCTTAATACTATATTATCCTGGGCTTCAAGCCTTTTAATATGTGATTCTGCAGCGTAGCCCCATGCTGTAGATCCGTAGGTCAATTCTGGCCTAAACAGTGTTTTTATTATCATCAGTTTATTTCTCAAACCCATTTTGCTTCTTCTATTCAGCAGTGGGTAGAGTTGTTTTTTCGTCATTTTGAACTTCTTGATTGCGGCAGTGGTGTGCTTTTCCCAGCACAATCCTCTATCCAAAGTCACTCCAAGATATTTGGCTTGGTTAGTTCACGCGAGTTGTTCGCCATCTATATCTATCATCTCGCCCGGTGGTCTCCTTCTCTTCGTTAGGAAGAGCGCTTGACTCTTTTCGGCATTCACTGCGATTTTCCAAGAGATAAACCGGTCATTAACTAAGTCCATCTCTTCTTTCAGATAACTACTGTTCATCATCGGATGAGTAGATCTAGCCATAATTGCTGTGTCATCGGCGAGACTAACCTCCGCTTATTAGCTGCTTATATACCCAAATACGACTTCTACGTTTTTAGAGAATATTCTAGAATTTTCTATTCAATTCCATAATATTGGCAATAGTGGTGTTTATCGTTTGTTTGTATACAGGGGCTGTTCAGTACAAAACAGACATGAAAGTCGATTTACATGGGTTTAAATAGCTATCTCTTTTCTTTTTAAGTCCTGGAGAGTTGGGACTTCGTATATGGGAAGGTCATCTCTGGAGATCCCCATGCGGTGTTGCCAAGTTGTACAAAATTTTCTTAACTTGGGGAAAACGTAGATTTAACAACGTCGCACCCCTCTATTGTTATAGCAATACAAATATACCACGTGCATTCTTGCGGTTACATTGGTAATATATAAAGAGACATGACATCATGATAAATTCAGTTTTGTTTTAGCACACCAAAAATGGTATGATTTAGTTAGTTTTATTTTAGATACATTTTGTCTGCTGTCCAGTGTTATTAACTGTTTATCACTTACCTATTAATTTTAAATTTAATTTTGAATTTTAAAATTGATAACTGACAATCTCCCGAAAAGGGCATTCATTTTTTTTTCTCCTGCAGTTCTTTGTTAGTAATTTGAAATGAAGTAATGTTAAACCTAATCTTTAAATTTCAGGTCTCAAACGTCATAACATGACTCACCATGGCTCACCCGGTGTAGACAACTCAGTTCTATGTGATATTTGCGGTAAAAGTCTCTCATCCAAAGAAAAATTGAAATTTCATCGTAGAATCCACACAGGATACAAACCTTTTGCCTGCGAAATTTGCACCAAAAGTTTTTCTCGAAAAGAACAACTTAAAGAGCATGAACGAGTACATACAGGAGAAAAACCGTATATATGCAAATTTTGCGGTAAAGGTTTTACCCAAAGATCACCACTTCGGATTCATGAACGGACTCATACTGGTGAAAGACCTTATACGTGCATGATATGTCAAAAAGGGTTTATCTCGAAAGGAGTGATGGATACTCATATGAAGAGTTGTTCTTTGGCTAGAACTGCTTATGAGCCGCAATATGATTTCTAGAGTTATGATGGTAAAATAAGTTAAACAAAACTATCACCAAAATGAAAAGTTATATATATTTTTTTCGAAATCAGTTTTATGAGATGGTCTCAAAGATGTTGTTTTATTACACTTGAATGTGATGTAAAAGAATTGTAAAAGTATTCCTTTAGAGCTGAGCATAGACACATAGGCGTTTACTTTAGTTTGTCGGGGGAAATTTAGTTTGGACCGGACACAGGAGAGAGGATAGGATTACAAGCTACGATTATGTCGTAATAATATAGTATAGTATGATCAGGAAATCATCTAATAACTTCAGGGTCAGAATTCTGTAATTAGAAGAGAACTCTTGTCAATAGAACGTGACTATGGTACATTCTACTGACGAGTACTCTTTCTACATCACTCTATTTAAACTATATCTTACGCAGTGTACGAAATACTCACTACCCAAGCCAATCCAAGTAAAACTTTACCTTCTGATTTGCGTAGGCGAACCTATTGGTCTGTGCTCGGCTTCAGGACACCATATTTTTTTTCTACTTGGAACAATGAGTAGGTATGGTGAACAGATATTTATTAAGGAAGTTATTTGGCAATTTAAAAATTTGGTTCTATATTCTCGTTTTAAAATGATTAATAATTGCAACTTTAACTTCGAAGGATAATAATTTAAATTTATTAGTTCAAAATTTGCTTAAAAGGTGTTCTCTCCGAACCAATAAACATGCCGAGTAAGAAAAAACTTTTTACTTATATCAAGAATGATCTAGAACTGTTAGGGAACGATGAGTTATTACGTATATTACGTAGTATATCTTTATTTATCTTAATTTAATGTTCTTTGAATGAGTATTTTCACTGATTTTGCATGTTGGAAAAATAATCATTGCATAAGATATACAGGGTAGACCAACAAAAGTAGTTCACTTGAGATTAGACGTACTCTGAAATATTAGTTATATTTTATTTAGTTTCACTGGTATTGACCATTTGTAGCGCGCCATACGTCTTTAAAACTAAAAATTAACAAGTTAAATATTTTTTTTTAAGAAAGAGATTCTACGATATGAAGTAACCTTCTTCAGTGTCCACGGAAAAATTTATATCCATTTAGTATTTAAAAATAATTTTTGCAGTAAATTATTCACTAGCACCTAGTATTTATAATAAATAAATAGGAGAAACCAACTGAAAAAGCCTTATATTATGAAGATAGGCGCGCTTTATTCTAGTTAGGAATCAAAAGCACTACTCCAGATTGCAGGAAACTACCTCTCCTGTTGGCAGTGTAGCGCCACCTGTAGACAGACGTCATTATTTCTTGTCAATACAGAGTAGACAATGTCACCTTACCATGTACATATACCAGTTGTAAGTATATCCTTTTATCATTTATTATTTTGTATAAATTTCACAAGAAAATTCTGTGTTCAGATTGCATGAAATTTCGGAAGATAGCGCAGCTTGTACTGAACTTCTTTTGGTGATGTGTACTTGCCAAACATATACTGATGAGAACCAATGAGCTCGAAACTGGTCTGCAGGTGGCGGCACACTGCCAATAGGAAAGGTTTTCACCTCTTTCTGAAGTAGTGCCTTTGTCTTTGTAACAAGCCTTTTTTTCAATTGGTTTTTTCTATATATATATATATATATATATATATATATATATATATATATATATATATATATATATATATATATATATATATATGAATAGTTTGGTTATTCCGGGTTTCAATCCGTTCGTTCAAAAAATCGTTTTCACGACTTTTCGCCAAAATCTCATTTGGCATTTTCAAATGCGGTTCGTCTCGTTACTCGCTGAGAACTGAGTAACTGAGTACTTGGTACAAATCCATCTTATCTATCCATACTAGTAGTGATACACAAAATAAGTTTTTTTGTCGAAATTTTTACAATATTATAATTTTAATCTTATAATTTACAAATGTAAGGACGCTTTTAGCTAGAAAATATAGCTTCATCAGACTTACTCATGTATAAGTAAGCTCGACTAGCAACATTGTCTAGTCAAACGCGTCTCTGCCTTGTAAATTATAAGGTTTTAATTATAATATTGTAGAACATTCAACAAAAAAGTTATTTTATTTATCACTACTAGTTTGAAATACGAATAACTTTTTTCATAATATTTATTTAATATTGGACAAATAATCATATTTTTGGACGTTCGAAATTTTTCAGTTATTTGTTGGTTTTTGTGCAAAAACAAAACTTAATAAATATTTTTTATAAATAAATGAATAATAAATATTTTTCGCGGTCACTGCATACAGTTACATTTCTCAAGTCTATTTTTAACCCATTTTGAGGCACATGTCAATTGTAAATGTCTCGAATAATTAGCTGATAAATGATCTGGTAGCTTACTTAACTTTGTTGAAATCCCTGTTGGTGTTTTTTTTTTTAATTAAGAAAAAGAAAACAGCCCCTGGTATAAAATCTGCCAAGAAACATAAAACTACACCTAACACGCGCCTTACTAGGGAGATTCTTTTCTTGAAAACGAAAAAACTACGAATTGTGGTGGACTACTGACAGGACATTGTTACGTGCGAAGTCATCTTCATAAAATTGGAATGATTGATGACCCGATGTGTAGATGCTGTCGAAAGAGGATGAAACATTGACGCAGAGACGTTTTGTAGATGTAATTTGTGATGCTCATTGCAAATTACCATTTTATAAAAAGCTTCGTCATTAATTTATAAATTTAAAGCCCGATTGACTATGAAAATCCCTCTATTAAGCACACACCTAACACCTTCAACTAGGCAAACTAATATATATATATATATATATATATATATATATTACTATCATTAAATATTTTTCTGCGACAGTTAAAATTACAATAACGGAACAAAAATCCTTTGAATGGATGAGCATGGTTATTTCTCGAAATTAAACACACATATATATATATATATATATATATATATATATATATATATATATATATATATATATATATATATATATATATTAGACGAGACATGTTTCTAAAAAATTCACAGACTAAATCTCTGATTTAGGTTTACGAAATTTTATCAAGCTGTTTAAACTTAATTGAACTACTTTTGAGATCTCCTAGTATAGTGTAGTCAAATTACATTGAAAATCCACGATTATATATGGAGATCTGAAAAATGGATTATATTCTAGACTATGGTGGTATTAGTGGTTATCTACAGAACCCAGCAGTAGTCTAGACATACCACTATTTTTAAAAAAGAAAAGGTTGTATAATATGAATCTCAGATAAAGTCAAAAAAATAATAAAGCTTTAATATTACTACGGTTTAATTAACAGCAAACAACACACATTTTTTTTTTTTGAAAACTATTACAGAATGATTACAAGTTATAAGGAAAACTTATACATTCATTGTATCGCCAAATTCTAAGCGCATAATAAAAATTTGCATTTTACTTGCCTAGTATGCATTTTAAACGAAATAATCCGTCAATTTAAATCAACTAATTAATAGTTGGCAAGGTAACCTCTTAAATCGAGTGCGTCTTGAAGACTCTTTGACATAGTATGCTCCAACTTTTATGTTACTTCTTCCCCATTGTTTTGTTTTCTATCAACTAAAACTTATAAAGGATGTTTTTTATAGAGGTATAGAACTTTTAAATGAAATAAAACAAAGATGATTTTTTTAAATTGACATGAAATTTACTTTATTCGAAAGATAAACATAAGCATTATAATTTAAATATGACTTCTGGCATATGACCGCTACGGCTGGCTCGGACGTAATCTAATCTGGAGGTCCAATTTTCGATGGCTTTTTCCAACATTTGTGACCGTATATCGGCAATAACGCGGCGAATGTTGTCCTCCATGTGATCAATCGTTTCGGGCTTATCGGCGTAGACTAGCGACTTCACATATCCCCACAGAAAATAGTCTAGCGGCGTTAAGTCGCACGATCTTGGAGGCCAATTCACGGGTCCGCAACGTGAAACTATGCAGTTACAAACGTTTCCTTCAATAAATCAATTGTGGCACGAGTTGTGTGACATGTTGCGCCGTCTTGTTGAAACCACAGCTCCTGCACATCATGGTTGTTCAATTGATGAACGAAAAAGTCAGTAATCATGGCTCTATAGCGGTCACCATTGACTGTAACGTTCTGATCAGCATCGTTTTTAAAGAAGTATGGACCAATGATTCCACCAGCCCATAAAGCACACCAAACAGTCAGTTTTTCTGGAGGTAACGGTGTCTCAACATACACTTGAAGATTATCTTCTTCTTCTTCTTCTACTTGTATGAGATCTGTTGATCTTTTAATTCCGGTCGTGCCTCCCTATCATTTCCTGTGATGTGGACTGCCAGCTATCTCTCCATCTTTTCGGTGGTCTTCCTGGTGGTCGGTTTCCTGCTGGTTTTCCCTCTAGTACTATGCGGTGTAGTCTGTGTTCAGACATCCTTTTTACGTGGTGATACCATTCCCGTCTTCTTTGTCTTCCCCATCTTACTATATCCTGTATCCCCCCCCCTTGAAGATTATCATCACTCCAAATACGGCAGTTTTGTTTATTGACGTATCCATTCAAACAAATGTGAGCTTCATCGCTAAACAAAATTCGCTTATGAAAATCGGGATCAACGGCAATATTGTTTTGGGTCCATTCACCAAATCTACGCCTTGCTAGGTGGTCGTGTGGCTTCAATTCTTGCACGAGTTGGATTTTGTAAGCACGCAAACCAAGATCTTTCCGTAAAATCTTCCATAAAGTGAATGGACACATATCCAATTCCTGTGCACGATGGCGGATAGACTGATTCGGGTCTTCCTCTACGCTACGCTCTACAGCAGCAATGACTTCTTCTGTACGCACTGTACGACATCTCTGTGGATGCGTATTATCTTTTAGAGTAAACATGGTGCGAAAACGTTCCATAGTTAATCGAATTAATTGCTCTGATGGACGATTATGTTGACCGTAAAATGGACGTAGTGCGCGATACGTATTTCGAACAGAACCATGATTTTCAAAATAAATTTGCACAATTTGGAAGCGTTGTTCAGGCGTCTGTCTCTTCATGTGGAAATGCCAAACCAAACTAAACATAAATCACTTGACAGTTGACAAAATGGCCGCCAGTTAAACTTAAAGTTTTATACCTCTATAAAAAACACCCTTTAGTAACTTATTTTTGTTCATTATTTCTTAATTTCGAATTCGTTTGTCCAATAAATCTTAAAAATGCTCAGTCGGATTGAGACGGAAACGCTGAGGAGGTGTTTGAATCCTGTGAGGGATATTATATTGTAGCCATAAACGCACAATGAAAACGGCGTGGTTTGAATAGTGTCCGCTTTTATGACTCTGTTCTAGTTTTTCTTTTAACGTATTTAAGTAGACATTTTTAATCATGGTTCTTTAAATTATTACCAAATTTCTAACCTCTGAGGTCACCATACGCCCTCACGCTATTATACCTTCATCGATACCCTTAAGAGTTTTGATAGTATTCTTAGAATCAAGTGCTGTTCCCATTTTCCTCCATAATTTGCCGTCTGATCGAAATACAGTAAAATCCTGTTAAGACGATTTTGAAGCGACCTAGCAAAAAATGCGTTTTAAGTGGAAGGGGATTTTAAGCAGAAAATGAAGTATATAAATACATAGATTGATAGATAGATATGTTTTAAGTGGTCACTTATTTTGTTTTGACGAAGAGATTTTGATGCATTACTAATTACAAAACTTTTGATATTATTTAACTTTTGATGTGCGCCTTCGCTGTCACTCAAAGAAGATCGTAATTTGTTAATTGCTGAAAAAGTCTGAGCGTTTGACAAATTTGGAGCTGACTCCTTTTTAATAAGATCTTCGTTATTCAGTAACATTCTACAGTATCGCGGGTTCTGCCTCTTCCAACACGACAGTTTTTGCGTAATTTCGGGCTTAATTATTTTCCATGCCGCTGCCATGTTTAGTATCGCATCATACACATTTAGGTATCTTTTACAATCAGAGTCGTCCATTTCCTTCGGATAATCGTATTTTGTCACCTTGTTTGAGGACTTTTATAATGCCCTAATTCATCAGTTGCAACATGCCATTTGGAGATGAGACAAGAAGCTTGATATCCCGTAGCTCAACATCTTTGGCATGAGCAGGGCAGTTATCAATGAACAGTATTATCTGTCTAAATATCTGGAAGTGATCATCTAAAGCTTTTAATCTGTTGCTGGCGGGTGTTGCGTGAGATAACACGTAGGCGGCAGTCAGTATAGCGGGTTGCGGATAACAGAATATATGAAAACATGCCTAAAATTTAAGGGACCGTAATAAAATGGCATATTATGCGGGATATATTAAACGGGTTTTACTGTATATTAAATTTACTGAGGAGAATAAATTTAATATATTGAGATTCGACAGCATCAAAACGTATTAAGGAAAAATGGAAAAGTACTTAATCCTGAAAATTCTTTCAAAACTATGTATGGAGGTATAATAGTATGGAACTATCTAGTGGCGTTAGATATTGGAAATTTGGTAATAATTTAAGGAATCATGGATAAATATGTTTGTCTTAATATTTTAAAAGAAAGTCTAGAACAATGTGCGGAAAATTTAAAACAGATTGCAGACTACTATTTCTAGAAAGATAACGATTCCAAGTACACCGCTTTCATTGTTCGTGAATGGCTATATATATATATATATATATATATATATATATATATATATATATATATATAGCCATTCACGATCAATGAAAGCGAAGTTCTTGAAATCGTGAGTTTGTTAGAAATAGTAGTCTGCAATCTATTTTAAATTTTCCGCACTTTGTTCTAGTTTTTCTTTTAAAATATTAAATAATATAAATATGCTTAATCAGATTGATATCGGGACTCTAACAAGCTGTTTGAAATATATATATATATATATATATATATATATATATATATATATATATATATATATATATGTTTATGCGGCCTTTACGGACTCCTCCGTGTGAGATGCAATAACAGTGGATATATCCACATTATGCCGTTGTAGTGTTGACATCACATTCAGCAAACGTACAACTATATGCAGCTCCGTATTTGCTTCATATATATATATATATATATATATATATATATATATATATATATATATATATATATATATATATATATAATGATACATCTAAATCCAATGCACGCATTAAAAAAAATTTATCTCCATCCGGCGAAAAGTTATCGCAATTTTTCTGGTGCAAGAATTGGTTTTTGCAAAATTTTTTTTGTAGATCTTCAAAATATAAAACAATACAACCAATTTCCATTAAAATTTAGCATTGTATCTTAATTAGGAAAGCGGAAAATTGAGGTTAAATTTTCAACTTTGACATCGAATTTCTCGGAAAATAAAAAACTCACAGATTCCAGGTTTGACATACTTTTTTAGAATGATAATACATATATTTATGTTAAATTTTAAATTGGTAATTTGTTAATAAATGTCTTTTTTTTCTTAAAAAACAAAAACCGTAAATTTTGTCAAAAAAAAATATATCTCGATAACTAGTGTCGCCACCTATAATTTATATTATATGAATCGATACATTTTTTAATTCTCTATAACTTTTATTTGGAACATTTTTTGATACAACTTTTACGTCGAAATAAACTCAAAAAACCGAAAATCGTGGCCATTTTTGATCCGCCATTTTTTTTGCAGAGGTCTTTCAGAGTTACCATCGAGATATGTTTTATAGGATGCCGAAATCAACACATTCTAGCAAAAAAAAACAATGTTACATTTTCTGGTACTTTTGTCTGAAACATTTTCGGGAAAAGCCATTTTTTTTCGCATTAATTTGCTTAATATAATCACGTATTACCACATTCGTCCCGATAATATTCCCTTTTTCATATTTCTATAAACAATTTCTATCGGACAAACCGTTATTTGATTACACTAATATAAGGTAGAATGTAAGTTTTTTTCATCTCGAAAAACTATTCTGAAAATAGAAACAATTTTAAATGACGTAAAAAACAGAAATGAATTGGCAGTTTTATTTTTATTTCCCAATGAAATTTAGTTATATTTTATTTAAAAACTGTAGTTTAGGAAAAATTTAGAATTTGTAAAAAATAAGTGATATAATTTGTAAAAGTAGGCGAATATTTAGAAAAAATATTAAATATAGAGGCTGTAAGAGAAAAAAAAAATATATTAAAAAAAAAGATCCCATCATAAGAAACTGGGCCTACTGATTTTAAATAAACCAGTTTAGGGATGATAATGTATTTTTAAGTTATAATTGTTTAACTTTTCTCTTATTGTCTTAATTAAAGTATGACTGCTTTTATCAAAATCGCTAGATAGTACTGTATTAATAAACTGGTGTAACATTTGTGTTAGCTTTATACAAATATAAGACCAAATAAAAAGTTTAGATAGGTGATTTCTCGTTTATGTCATTTCTAATTTAAACAGTTTTTTTCTCTTCACAATAAGCAAAGCGACCAAATCGACAGAGATGCTCTCTAAAATCAAATTAAAGTAGAAATTGTTATATATGCATTTTGCTCTCGATTCGTTACAGCTCAAATTTGTATGGATAGAGAACTAGAGTGGATTTCGCAGAGATTAGACATTCTGTCCTTTTTTTTAACGATCTTAAGGAGAGAAAAAAACAAGTTTTCAAGTTCATTTTTAATAATTTCCCATCGCTCCGAGTAATATTTCGTTTGTATTATTGATGATAACAGCCCATCAAGTTCCGCAGGTAATATCCTACCTACCTTTTACAGAATGGGAATTTTAAGTAGACAGATGTTTCCTGTGCATTTTGTTGTTGGTTGATTACAAGTCCTCTGATGAACCTAGTGTAGAGAAAACCAGAGAATATATATATATATATATATATATATATATATATATATATATATATATATATATATATATATATGCATTGGTGTTTTTCAGGTTTTCAATCCGTTCGTCAATAGAAAAATCTTCACGGCCTTTCGCCAACATCCCAGCTGGCATTTTCAAGTGATGCTTCAACACTATAGAACACGCGTCATCAGAGAAGCTCTCGAAATAAAGAGCACTAAAAACTTTAACAAGAGAGATGATGCACAAAACATTTCAAATATATGGAAAACTCTACTCAAAACCAAGCCAAAAACAACACGCGAGAGAAACAGGATAGTGGACCGAGAAGAGGCACAGACCCAGAGAAGCAACGAAACCAACCAAGGAGAATCAAGGTATAACCTGCGCAAGCGCCAAACTATAAAAATGCCTGCAGAGGACCAGCACGCTCATTCCAGTTCGAGCAGCCGTCGAGGAAGCATCACTTGAAAATGCCAGCTGACATGTTAGCGAAAATATATATATATATATATATATATATATATATATATATATATATATATATATATATATATATATATATATATTCATATTCGCATTCCGCCAAGGTCCCTGTACCTAGCGAGAATTACGAATAATCTAAAAATTTGGGGTGTTTCGTCCCGGTGCCAGCCTTAGGACTCCTCAGTGGGTTTCGACTGACTCCTTCCCAGACACCCATTGTCGTACTATATAATATTTAATTGTGATATTTGAACTTAAATTGTGGCGGGAATTGACGGGGTGAGATGTAGTTTACACAACACCCCCTCCTTTAGACAATCAACCTTCCTTGGGAATCGGAGATTTGTACTCCGGATCCCGATTACAAGGAAGGTGTGATTGTTAATTGGGGCCTGAGAACTGCGGGGACTAACACCCCGTCGCGGATTCGGTGCGGCTACGCACCCATGCTAGTTGACGCCACAAGTGCACGTTCTTATGTCCAGGGATGCCATTTCGTATTCCACTAAGGTCCCTGTACCTAGCGAGAATTACGAATAATCTAAAAATTTGGGGTTTTTCGTCTCGGTGAATTGTAAAAAAATCTCAAATAATAAATTGTAAATACGCGAACGACTCATAGCAAAATAACTATCATCCGCTCAAGTGAAACCAATCATATTGTTGAGTTTTGCCATTTTACTTTGAGTGGCCTAGTGCAGAATTATATCTTAAATCTTTTAACAAAATGTGGTAGGGGTAAGATTTAATATTTTCTTACAAAACAACACAATTAATAATCTTTATCTTTTAGCAGTCTATATCAGTAACAAAAATCCAGTGATAATATTCTACTGTTCTCAAAACTTGGTTCGATTACAGTACTAATCAAACCAATTTTCAATTTTTTTCCAGATTTAAGGTGTCTGGTATTGAATAGACAATTTTAAGTATATAGGAGGGAGGTTCGATAAGTTCTTGGCGCTAGTAGGATTAAATAACTATAATATTTTGTAAGCATTAACTTTGAGATGACGCCCTGCAAAGTTTCAGATGTTTGCGTTCAGTTGCTTGTTTGTGGCGATCGAGTGAACACATAAGGTTCGATATTTTGTGAAAGATGGATAAAATTGAAGTTCGAGCGGTTATAAAGTACTTTGTTTTAAAGGGCTTAACTCCTACGGACATCAAAAACGAGTTAGATACTACTTTAAAGGATTATTCTCCTTCGTTTTCGCCAGTAAAAAAATGGGCTGCTGAATTTAATCGTAGTCGTACATCAGTTCAAGATGATGAGCGCTCGGGACGCCCAAAAACCGCTACAACTGACGAAATAGTCACAAAAATACACAATGTCATACTTCATGATCGCCAACTGAAAGTACGAGAGCTTGCTGGTATAGCAAACATCTCGATAGATCGTTTCTTCTATATTTTACATGATGTTCTTGGCATGAAAAAGCTTTCTGCACGATGGGGCCTCGTTTAACAGTCGACCAAAAATGTCTTCGAATGAACACTTCACAAGAGTGTTTAGACTTATTCAGACGCAATCCTGCTGAGTTTCTTCGACGTTTTATAACTGTAGATGAAACATGGGTTCGTCATTACACGCCAGAGACAAAGCATCAGTCTAAACAGTGGTTGGGAGCAGGTAAAAATGCGCTAAGAAAAGCAAAAACGGTTCCGTCTGCAGGAAAAGTCACGGCAACAGTTTTTTGGGATTCTTGCTAGACGAAAAGTCGCTTCAAATAACTGGATCAGAGTAGCGACAACCGCTTATTTTGCAGAGTTGGACGAATCACATTATGCTACGGGTATTAAAATGTTAGAACATCGTTTGTCTAAATGTATTGAAGTACAAGGGGACTATGTTGAAAAATAAATAAAAACATTTTCAAAAACTTTTTGTTTTCTTTATCAAGCCGAGAACTTATCGAACCGTCCTTGTATTCTGGAAAACGAAATGAAAAAATTTAACCAAATAGATCTTAGTAACAAATTGCTTATCACATCTGTATATTGTAAACTATTGGAATAATTTTATTATTTAGATGACTTTTATTATCTTGATTTTTGACATTTTTAAATATAAATTAATGTGAATTATACAAATATAAAAGTTTTTTTTAATAATAATAGCAATTAAAAAGATTGATGCCCAAGTTTCAACATTCTTGGCTTATTTTTACTCTATATGGACTTTATAACCGACATAAGGTTTCAAAATACGTTTTCTAATAATACTGATGTTTATTCTTAACTATGACAAGTAATACAGCAAATTATATGTACTGAAATAAAAATGTTGATGTGGCAAATATCTCAAAAACTGTTAATTGTTGTGATATCCACACATATAGTTATATGGGAAAAAATAAATATTTTTTTATTGTTTGTTTCTATTAAAAGTACCATAGATTTTGATGATAAAGAGGAAAATTGAATTGACAATATTTAGCTCATCCGCCTTGAATCTACAGCACTCTTTTATCGATTCACCACCTATTTTTGACAATTTAAAAAGAAACCTTACGGTTTCACTAACTTACTTTTTTTCCGTTTTGATTTCTTTAAAAAATTCCACTCCTACTGGAAATGTTTTTAGATTAAATGAAAAACATTTCCCTGAAAACCAAATTTAGCAAAGATTGAGTTGGTTTTTAACACCATTTTTTTAACTCTCATACTTAATAGATTTTGTTTTCAGGTCCCCAAAGAGAAAACGAAGGAGTAAAAAACCACACAAAGAATACGATCCAGATTTTGAAGTAGCAATTAAAGCTGAAAAAATTGATATGAAACATGAGGAATCTTTAGGACGGGAAAAAAGTGTAATAAAAAAATCCAGGAGAGGCCGAAAAAAGGGATCAAAAAAAGGAGATAAAGGGGAAAAGTCAGTTAAAAAAGTAAAAAAGGAGCGTGGTAACCACCCTCCTCCTATTGAATTGGATGAACCAATAGAGTGTGATATCTGCAGTGGAACCTACAAAAATAATGTTGCCTTTGCCTTGCATTCTATCGATCATAGCAATGAAAATAAATACAGTTGCCATTTATGTGATTTTAAAAATGCTTCAAAATATCACATAGAAATGCACATACGAGCACACGAAGGCACCACAAAGTACAAATGTGAAATTTGTGATAAAGCTTTTACCGTAAGTACTAATGCTATAGAGCACAAGTATTTTCACACTGGCGAGAAGCCGTTTCAGTGTGAAATTTGTGGCAAACACTTCATGTATTCAAGATTTTTAGCTTCACATAGACGCACCCAACATTGGGAAATTATGACTGGTACTCCTTTGGTGAAATACGACTGCAAAATTTGCAATAAACATTATACGTCTTCCAGTGGGCTAAAGCGACATAATCTTAGAAACCACAATACAGAAGGTATAGATACTAGTGTTCTCTGTGATACTTGTGGCAAAAGAATTTCCAGCAAGGAAAAACTGAAGTTTCACATTAGAATCCACACTGGATACAAACCTTTTGCATGTGAGGTCTGTGGCAAGGCCTTCACTGAAAAGGAACGGTTAAAAGAACATATGCGCGTCCATACTGGAGAGAAACCGTTTGTGTGCAAATACTGTGGCAAGTCATTTACGCAGCGTTCCCCTCTAAAAATCCATGAAAGGACACATACCGGAGAGCAACCTTATGTATGTAGACTTTGTGGTAAAGGATTTGTATCAAAAAGTGCTATGGACGCCCATATGAAAAGTTGTTCAGCGTTACAGATTCCCAGCCACAACACCCAAGTACAGTACGTGCCACGAACTTTGGAGGAACTTCCTTATAATTGTAGAGTCTGCAACAAAATTTACGGATCGAGAGGTGCTCTGGAGGCCCACATGGTGTCTCACAGCGTCCATATCGCATCTTATAGTATGGTATCTTCTCCCGCACATAGTTACGTCTATCAGTCCGATGATACTTTAGAAAATAATACAGATGGACAACAGTTCCAAAATCATATACAAGAAATGCTTCAAAAACGACAGTTCGCTGCTTCTCTAAGTGAATTGATGGCTCGAAGAGACTTTTCTAATAATGTCATTATAAAACCAGAACTTTTAGCTGACAATAAGGAAGAGTCTTTTCATCCACAAGATTTTACTCAGAAAAGTGAGTATCATCCCGCAGGTGAAGATATGGGAGAAAAACTTTCTTACAGTGATGAAATTAGTCATTAATTTCATTTCATACCCGTTTTTCCAAATATATAAAACATAATGATGCTTGCAGAATTTATGATTGTTTAAATGTTTGTTTATTTGTTTGGTTTGCACGTTTGGCGTGTGTTGTTGCACTGGTAAATATTTTCTGTTATTATGGTGGAAATCCAAGGAACTAATATTGCTGGTATAAAAACACACTTTTAGTTTTAATTCAGTACCAGTTCTGAATTACTTGTTTGAATAAATTTATAACAATATATTAGATGTAAACAGCTAAGGTATAACAATGCCTATTGATTTCTTATCTGGATATAATTATTATTAAAATATGTTATCATTGTGATTTTTTCACCAAGCAGTTAGTATCTTCCATAATATTGGACAAACTATATGTGTTATAGATAATATCCAGGTGTCTATTTGACAAGGTTTAGTTTTAAACATACTTTTATTCCATATTTTATATACCTTATATATTAGAGACAGCAAATCATCTAAATCATCATTAGCTTAGAAACCGATGATAATACTAGTCAAAGGCAAATTATTGTATATTTGTATAAATGTTCAATGAATTCTGCACTTTAATCCACAGCTCATTGTTCTATTTCATCCATGAAGTTGGAGGTAGAAAAACTTTAAATTCTGGTGAATTTAATTTTGTTGAAATGAGCTTTTTTCATACAACACTAGTCCCTTTGTGGCGGTTGACACAAATTATCGGTTTTTCTTAAAAAAGACAAAAAATAAATAAATAGTAAAAGACTTTATGATGTCTTTTTGTTTATTTTATTTTCAAAAAAGAAAAAAAAACATTTATGATTATACGTCTGATAATCAAATTTATCCTTTCGGAGCCAATTAAGTCCTTTCAAACTCTCGAAGAATCCTGAGTTTATTAAAAGAATAATACGTATGTATTGGCTGATGAGATGCCCAGATATTTAGGATAAGTATAATCAAAGACAGTTTAGTAACTCATATCTGGTGACAATCTGTAGTTTAGGCAGCAAAAGCCGGGCGAAAATATTTGTGTTTCCTCAGAGATATTTTATATTAATTTCAATAAAATCCAAACAGTAATGTCATTGTTAAAGTGTAAAACATTTAGTGTAACAGTTTTTATAAAAATAAATAAATAAATAAACAAATAGTTTGCTAACAGCCATCGTAATCTATCTTGTAATGTCTACCACTATTTTTTTTTCTCTTTCTCCTGCTTTTAGAAAATATATCACTATAAGAACTCAAATAACAACTTATAGACCATTTAAATGAATGAGAAAAACGCTCAAAAAATCAGTCAGCTGAAATTCATTCTTCCTCACTGTCATATTACACCTCAATATTTAACATTTTGTTCTTAAACTTAACAACAATTGCACCTTACAGAGGTGAACCTAGAAATTTAATAATTTATTTCATTGATTTCAATTGACTATTGAATCAGTAGTGATTTTTTGTATCAAGGCTTTCCGATGAACAATACAGGTTTACAAATACGAAGTTGATGCATATTAGACCAGGCCATTTTATTCAGTAATTTGACACCCTGAATCCAAATCTGAAATCTGTTAAGCTCTGTCACGTCAGGTTCAAGGCCCTTTCAAGGTCAAATAGAGTAAAATTCACTGAATAAATCTGAAGAAGTAGATATTTGCTAACAGCATTAAATTTTCACTCGGCAAATACTTGGTGATTTGTCCAAGCTTTCGAACTATCTAGTTTCTATTCCATACACTCCTAATCCATTCTCTTTATTATTTCAAAATCACCTGTATATTATTTAATGGAATTTCTGTTGAATTTCTCAATGGGATCTCTGTTTCGAGATGAGAAAGAGCATTCTACTTGTTGTCTTCTTTGTCATACTCTCCACTAATTTATGCAGAGGTGCGAGGTTCAGAATTGCTTCCATAGTGGCCGTTGAACATGTTTTTATTGCTTTAGTTATGTATGCACAGGCTATTCTTTGAACTTTCAATAGATTGACTCTCATGTCCCATATGTGATGGTTGGTCTCGCTCTTGCGGTGTACACCCAATGGAAGATATTCGGGTTTATGCCCTAATTTTTTCCTGCGAACATCCTTTTAATGGAATTTCTGTTGAATTTCTCAATGGGATCTCTATTTCGAGATGAGAAACATCATTCTACTTGTTGTCTTCTTTGCCATACTCTCCACTAATTTATGCAGAGGTGCGAGGTTCAGAATTGCTTCCACAGCGGTCGTTGAACATGTTTATATTGCTTTAGTTATGTATGCACAGTCTATTCTTTGAACTTTCGATAGATTGACTCTCATGTTCCACATGTGATGGTTGGTCTCGCTCTTGCGGTGTACACCCAATGGAAGATATTCGGGTTTATGCCCTAATTTTTTCCTGCGAACATCCTAGAGACCATCAGGACTTTTGAAGCCTTGTCGTTTGCTTATTCCAAAGAAGTTAATTATCCAGGGTAAGCCCTAGATATTTAACCTCTGACTTTCATTCAATCGTGTTTTCATTTGTTTTGATGGTTTTCAGCTTTAGCTTTCTATTCCTTGTAAAGGTTATTAAAGTAGTTTTGGTGGGATTAACCTTGAATTTCATCAACTAACCTTTTGTTTGAACTATGTCACAAAAAATATTTTCTAACTTGGTCCCATAGATTTGTTCGCACGTTGATAAGATTTCTGTTCTAATATAGTTGTCAACTGGTTTTTCTATCGTTTTTAGGATGAACGGTGTGAGACTGATAGATCATAGGATGTGTAATGCTGTTTTTCCTCTTTTTTTTATAATAAAATGGCTCTGGTCTTTCTTATCTTTCTCGTATGTAACCAAGATCCAGACTACTCCAACTCATGTGTAGTAGGTTCTCCACCTGTTCTCGCTGAAGCAGGGAAAGAAATATTCCGTCGACTCCTGGAGTTTTACATAGTTAGAAGGTATTCTTGGCCCATTTTAGACGATCGCTACTATATATGAGTCATAGTTATAGCTTCTCTAGTAGGTCTACTGTAATGTTCCATTCGTGGAGTTTTCGCCTAATCTTCTTTAGTTCCAAATTCGTTGGTTTAGTAGTATAAGGACGATTTGAAGATTTTTAGATATGACAATATCTTACCACATTAACTAAAGAAATTATTTTTGCGGGAAAGAATTATATACATAAATCAAAAAATCAGAAATTTATTATTTAAGGTACTAATTAAAATGTATTTAATAGAAAAAAATAGGTCAAAATATCAAAACATAAAATTACCACTGTGTTATAAAATTAGTGCTGCAAATATTATGCAACTTATAGCTAAGTTTATTTAGTAATTATCATTATCATGTTAAATTTAAAATATTTACTAAAATTAAATTATTGCCGAAGCCTTGTTTATAAAACGTTCATTTACATGGTCTATGGAACCATTTGAATTTACATACAATCGACCGGAAAAATTTTCCTCACGTTATATTAGGTATTAATAACTTCACAATAAATAAAAGTATTTTAGAGATTTGCTGTTTTTATAAATATGTTTTAATTATAAGTGGGGTTTCTTATACGTATGTATATGTTAGTATTATTTTATACATATATTTGTTGTCTGTCAAAGCAGTATTCTTTAAAATGTTCAAGTACAAATTGGGCGGCTTGTGGTTTGGTCTATATATTTTTGTTAGTTTCTTTTAAAAAATCTGTATAAATTGTTTTTATATATAAAAATATATATATAAAGTGAAAACTTAAAAAGTTTTAGTACTTAAGATATATTATATAGAGAAATACATAATTTTGTAATTATGTAGTAGAAATTTGTTTACTGAAAATAAGGGTAACTACAAATATAAAATTTTATTATGAAAATAAATAATTATTCATTTAAAATATGCATTTTGTTTTGTTCATATATATATATATATATATATATATATATATATATATATATATATAATAATAATCCGCGTTCAGTGTTGCATACTTCCTTCCGATCTGTCCTTTGCACAAACAGGTGCATGTTGGTACCCTGATGAGTCTAGTAGAGACGAAAGATGTACCTCTGCCGTATCACTGTGGCGGGGAGGGTAAGTTTTGACTTTCTTCTCGGTATGGTGGTACAGATAGGCTATCATCTCGATAGTGGTGTAATAGGATGAATTGTGTTCTGTAGCAATTCATTTAAACTGTGCAACCTCTAACATGGAAAGGATGTGATGGAACGAAGTTTGCAATTACTATTCGTATTTTACTTCAAATATATATATATATATATATATATATATATATATATATATATTATTGTAAACGACCGCACCCGTGTCGAAGCGATCGGTTCGTCAATCGTCAATCTAATTTTAGACCCTAAAAGAGGTGTTTCGTCCTAGCTACCGACGGTGGACTCATCAGTGGGTCCGTCGGTGCTTTCCCCAGACACCTTTGGTACACTTTCTACATCTGCATACTCATATTTAAACCTTTCTGCGTCGGAACCTATAAACCAGATACAGAGTGTGTCGCCATCTGCAACAATATATATATATATATATATATATATATATATATATATATATATATATATATATATATATATATATATATATATATATATATATATATATATATGTATATATATTTGTGTGTGTGTATGTATTCGAAGGTTTTCGGGCATCCCATGTATGTGCTCAGTCACTCTCAGGACTGTAAGGCAACTGACCTTTCGGTGAAATTTTATTCACCATTTTCAAAGCTTACTGTACGGCGTCTACGAGCGAACTGACGCCCGCGATTCGGGTGCTGCCGATCCCGTGTGTACGTCGGACGCGTTCGTTTTCCGAATGGTTCTGGTCATTCCGGTTGCGAGACCTGCTGCGCCTCGTCGGCCCTGTTGTCAATGTTTAGAGTTGCATTGCCGAGTTGTAATTTGTTTTATTACTAAGTACTACTGGTTGATGTTTTGTAAGCAGATTTTTCCAAGTATTTGGCGTTCGCTGGCTATCATCTCTGCTATTTGGGTTGTTGGGCCTCTTTGCAATTTCAATGGCTTCTCTTATAACTCTCGATAGCATTTTTGTTCCTGTGTTTAACCAGTGTTGGGCCAGTGCAAAAGAAGTTGTTTTTTGCTTGACAGCATTTATATCTTCGTCTCTTCTGGTGCTTATTTTACAATTGATTTGGCCTACGTAAGCTGAGCTAGAGGGATTCTTTCTTTAGGCGTTGGCAAGAGATCTTTTATTTTACGGTCTGTGGTGAAAATGGTTTCAATGTTGTGTCTCCTGGGAATTTGCACGATTTTGTCTGTGGTGCCTCTGAAATAAGGAATAAAAACTTTGGAGCTATTCTCGTGGTTTTCGCAATTTTTCGGAGCCAAGCGTTTGTTTTTTAGACCCTTGTATATATGTTCTTTGTTATAACCATTTTTTTCTTGATCTGTAAGGGACTGCGATCAAAACGCAAGTGATTTCACTACTGCAAATAATTGGGCGGTGTGGTGATATGAATCGGAGTTGAAGTATCTGTGGGCTTTTTGTAGAGAGTGTGCGAAAGCAAACCATCCTCTTTTCTTTTCAGTAGGATATCTAGAAACGGTAGTTTTCTTTCCTGTTCTGTCTCCATGGTGAATTTTATTTTTGGGTGTATACTGTTTATGTGATTTAGGAAATTTTTGTGATTTTTTTCTCCATGTTGCCAGATAATGAATGTGTCATCTACGTTTGTGTCTCTAAATCATGGAAGACTTCGAATCAAAAGCTTTAGAGGCTTCTTTACACAAACCACGATTGTGGCTGCGTTACGTAGATGACACATTCGTTATCTGGCAACATGAAGAAGAAAATCTCAAAAATTTCCTAAATCACATAAACAGTATACACCCAAAAATAAAATACACCATGGAGATAGAACAGGAAAGAAAACTATCGTTTCTAGATATCCTACTGAAAAGAAAAGACAATGGCTTGCTAGTGAAATCACTTGCGTTTCGATCGCAACCTCTTACGGATCAAGAAAATTACGACAAAGAGATGAACATACTGATGCCCTAACAAAAAACGGGTATAAAAAACATATATACAAAATGCTCTAAAAAAACAAACGCTTGGCCTTGAAGAATTGCAAAAACCAAGAGAATAGCTCCAAAGTTTTTGTTCCTTATGTTAGAGGCATCACAGACAATTCCCAAAAATTCTCAAGAGACACAACATTGAAACAATTTTCACCACATACCGTAGAATAAAAGATCTCTTGCCAACACCTAAAGAAAGAAAACCTCTAGAAAACCAAGGAGTGTACGAAATTCCAGGCAGAGAATGCAGCTCATCTTACGTAGGCCACACCAACCGTAGAAGAGACGAACCCATAAACGCTGTCAGGCAAAAAAACAACTTCTTCTGCACTAGCCCAACAGTTGTTAAACACAGGACATAAGATACATTTCTCAGGAACAAAAATGATATCGAGATGTGAAAACCTGTCCATAAGAGTTATAAGGGAAACTATCGAAATTGCAAAGAGGCCCAACAGCTATAGCAGAGATGATAGACAGCAAGTGTCTAATACTTGAAAAAATCTGCTTACAAAACATCAACCAGTAGCATTTAGTAACAAAACAGATTACAAGTCGGCAACGCAACCCCAAACACTGGCAACAGGACGAATGACGCGCAGCAGGTCTCGCAACCTGATTGACTAGAACCATTCGAAAAACGAACGCGCCCGACGTACACACAGACCGACAGCACCCGAGTTGCGGGCGTCAGTTCGCTGGGAGACACCGTGCAGTGAACTTTGAAAATGATGAATGAGATTTCACTGAAACGTCAACTGATTTACATTCATGAGCGGGACTCAGCACATACACGAGATGCCCTAAAACCTTCGATTACACGTCACACCCATGAGAATATTCGACATAACATATATATATATATATATATATATATATATATATATATATATATATATATATATGATATGCGGTCATAAAGGCCGTTGATAAATATTACTCTTATGTTAAAAAATGCAGATATCACCAAGATAATGGAAAAGCACTGTTTCGTCCTAGTATAGCATTTATAAAGCCATGGCGTTCGGTTCCAACCATCATCTCGCATCTGTGTCCTATAAAGAGATTTTACAGTTGAAAAATAGTAAATAAGACAAGAGCAATACAAACCAACAATGTTGTATAAAGTCGCCATGTGATGGCGCGACGGTAAATTAAAAAAGAAATATATCAAAACTCGATTCACTAAACGTGCTACTCCAAGGATACAAACCAATCTTTAATTGGGTAGTGTAAGTCAAGTGTCGCACCAACACACAACTTTACTTAAACTGCGGAATTCGTGATTGGTTTGGTTGCCGATACCGAATAATGCGACCTAATAATATTTTTACAAAAAATTATCTTCGCAAGGTTAACTTCATTTTTGTATTCATTCAGTAAAACTACTTCTTCAGACTATTTAAAGTTCATTTTAATTTTTTTTTATAGAAATAAACAAAAATGAGATCTAATTTTTTAAATAAAAATGAGGGTTGCAACCCTTACAATTCCAATTGCATCAGATAGTTTAGTTTTGCGTTAAAACTAACATGCAATGTGATTATTTGCAAAATATCAGGTTTAGGAAAATAATTTAGAAGTGATTACGTTTATTTTTATATTCAATTAACGAATATATTTTTTCTAATTTTCTTTAGCTCTTTTTGAATATTTTTTTATTTAAATAGCTAAAAAAGGTAGATTTTTCCATGTAAAAAATAGAGGTGACAACCCTTATGGTCTAAACTGCATCAGTTAGTTCCACATTAATATCAGAAGTAATAAGCAATTCGTTTTATTGCAAAATCCCAATTAGAATCTGAGATATCTTGGAAAATCCATTTTCGAGGGTGAAATTTGGGGACCTTAAAGTGTTTCCCCGCAAATAAAAAAATCCCTTGTCTCTTATGTTATCGTGACCTACAACATATCAAAAAATTATTAAAATCGAACGCCTCGAGTTGGGATACATTCCTTTTAATTACTTTCGGGTCTTATCAATCTCGCATGTTTCTTGTAAAACCATCTTCAGCGGCAACAAGCCGAGATCAAGAAAATTTCGAGACGCTAATAAAACACTTACAATAGCATAATAATCGGCTACAATCTGATTAAAATAAGGTAAGTATCTGGTCAGAGTATTATCTAGATCACATATTAATATACTTCTTTTTTAGAGAATTAGACTTTGAACTTGAAGAACCAAAACTAGAATTTGACGTGAAAGAAGAATGTGATTTGTTAGAAGTTCCGAAAAAAGTAAAAAAAGCAGGGACGCGAAACAAAATAGTCAAAGTTGGAACCAAAAAAGTTCCAAATCCCAATAAACAAAAAAGGATAAGAAAAGAAAAAGGTGTAAAAATGAAAGTGAAGAGACAAATAAGGAAAAATCATCCACCACCAGTGGAATTGGATGAGCCAATAGAATGTGAAATATGTAATTCTACGTATAAAAATAACGTTGCCTTTGCTTTACACACTATACGTCACAGTGAGGATAACAAATATGCTTGCCATTTATGTCCTTATAAAAACATTTCTAAATATCATATTGAAATGCATGTAAGGGCTCATGAGGGTACCACAAAATATAAATGCGAAATCTGTCAAAAAGCATTCACTGTAAGCACACATGCTGTAGAGCATAAATATTTTCATACTGGTGAGAAACCTTTTCAATGTGAAATTTGTGGGAAACATTTTATGTTTTCACGATTCCTTGCAGCTCACAGGCGTTCTCAGCATTACGAAATTCTTACTGGTAGTCCTCTTGTAAAATTTGATTGTAAAATTTGTAGCAAACATTATGCTTCGGCTTCGGGACTACGCCGTCATAAGCTTAGTAAACACAACGATGAAGGTATTGATCTCTCAGTACTGTGTGATATCTGTGGAAAACGCTTGTCCAGCAAAGAAAAATTGAAATTTCACAGACGTATTCACACTGGTTACAAACCCTTCGCATGCCAAGTATGTTCTAAGGCTTTTACGAAGAAAGATCAATTGATTGAGCACGTTAGGGTTCACACCGGCGAGAAACCACATATTTGCAAGTATTGTGGTAGAGGCTTCACTCAGCGAACGCCACTTAAAATCCACGAACGAACCCATAGCGGTGAGCGACCGTATGTCTGTGCTTGTTGCGGCAAAGGGTTTGTAACTAAGACGTCAGTGGATTCCCACATGAAGAGTTGCGGGGGAAATGTGGTGTCTGCATTTGCGGCAACTTGGATGGGACACCCGTTGCCACAGGTTGGACAACAACCTAAATATTTTAGTTTGTAAATTTTTTTTAAAGGTTACTAATTTTAAAAAAATGCGGGGATATTATTTTAAAGCCGCTGGCGGTTTTTACACTTAATTTTTTTTAACAGAAAGCCAGCATAGTAAGGAGAAATTGCAGTTTTGTCTATTTATTTGTAATAGCCGAAGTAATGCTCGTTTGGTTCTGAATTGCAAATTTTTATTAATATATTATATGGTTATAGACCAGCGGAATTAGCATCTGGAAAACATTTATTAGTAGACTTCTGAATACGTAGAGATCTTCAAAATGATAATGATAATTATGTAGTATCTTATGTCTCATTTTCTTTTTTGAGGAAAAATGTTTATTTAACAATTAAGATGTTAAAAAATAGTTTTTTTCGAGTTCTAGGAAAAGCTATTGTTTTTCAGTCAAAAAGTTTCATACAAAAGTTGTGCGCTTGGAAAATACCTTCAAAATGAACTAGAGCTTTCCAAGTCGAGTAATTTGTTTGTTAGTTATTGCAAAAAAACCTGCTAAAATGGCTGTTTTTTCAATTATTAATAAAACGATAGAAAAATATATTGCATTAACTTTTACTCCAGTCATTTGGTAGTTTTACCTGGAAAGTTTTCCGGGAGTTTTGAAAATTGATAATTTTATAGATTTTGATGTGTTCTTTTCGAATTTCGACTTTGTCATCTCGTATCTTTGCCGCTTGCGCCGCCATATTGGAAAAATGGCACCTAATAACAGTTTTTTTACAATATCTCCTTTCCGACGCATTTTACGACAAAAACATTTATATACAAAATTAAACTAGAGAAAATTTCATACAATTTATGTATTTACAATTTTTTTTTGTAAAATCAATAGTTTTTGGCGTACGAACACCGCAAAGTACATTTCAATATACATTTTGGAAAAAAACTCATTTCCACACCACCTTGAGGTAGAGTAAACGGCGCGTTTTTTTTTTCGCGGTGTCCCTTGTAAGCCTAATCCACATATGATGCACGCTTTCGAAATTTAGCGCAATCTCCTTCGCTTTGCTGTTCCTGATGGACCAGGCGTTGCGAGTTCGTCTTGGGCACCGATCGAGACGTCGCAGACCGAAATTTCATCCGCATCATCTGCGATGGATATAGCCACAGTAAATCTGAAACGGATGGCATAGCTACTTCCGAAACCGCACAAATGCTACCAAGGTTTTGAATCTTTATTGTTTTTAAGTCCGTATCGTTTTTTTTTTCACAAATGTTTTTAATGCAATGGTACCTAAACTACCAACGACTCTTGCGGACGACATTTGCTTTAATCGTGGAATAATTTGATCAAGAGCGATAGCAGTTGTAGGTGTTACACAATGAATAGCGCCCATGGCATGGAAAGTGTTATTACCATCTAATGTTTGCGTATTGAAATCAGCGTTGTCAAAAACAAATTTAGAAAATGCGTTATCATCGATATTCAACGGTGCGCGCATAATAGATGAAACTTCGAACAGCATTGCTTCGATGTATGAAGAGCAAAATCCAAGAGATGATAATACATCTATTAATCGCCGAGATCCATACTTATGAAATAAAAATGCAGCTAATCCGATCTGTACTGATGATATAAAAGATTTCGGCCTTGCTGCTGCAATTATAGAATGGGCGAGAGCAATGTTTTTTTTCTTCCATTTCTCAAAAGACGCTCGTTTGTTTCTTAAAATCACTCCATCTAGGAAAACGCGTAAAGTTTCAGGTATATCTGACTCAGAGCCTTGAGAAAAATTATCTGACGGAGGATTATGTTTTGTCTCATAGACCGTAGAGCGAATATCCTCTATAGCAAATTCTGCTGCTGTTTTTACAATACGCCGACGTTCTTCTGCATTGTCATTACTTTTTTGATTGTACCAGGCTTCCGTTAATAGCTTAAACCCTGTATTTCGGAAACAAACCACCGGAGCCTTATTGGCAGTGACGGCAACTAAAATATCACCGTATTTTTTGAGGAGTTGTGCTTTCACTATTTTTATGTGTGGACGGTAATAATCTTCAATTTTGGCTATCAATTCGTCCAGAGAAAACTGACACTCATCGGAATTCTGCTCAAGATAAGAATAAATGAACTGCATCGCAGTATCGATCTCATTTGTCTATGGACCTTTTTTATATCTTCAGCTGGTGGTGCTTGATACAATTTTTTTCATGCAGGAATTGTGGTACTGTGCATCGGCTGCGACCAAATCATTCACATGCTCAAGACGGTCAACAATTGCTCGACCCCAATCATCCTTACGAGCTTTAGCAAGTTCTGAAATACAATTTTTCATTGATAATTTTCGCACACTATACACAACATTACGCTTGCACAACCACGCCTGTTTTTGTTTTGCTAAAAACTCTGCCGTTATCTCATCAGCGCATTAAAAACAATGATCTTTGAATGAGAATGTTGGGTGCGAGGATCGCAGTAGTGGTTGAGGTGTCGTGACATCGCTTCCTCTACGCAATGATGCAGCGATTAACTTTTCATTATGATATCCTTTTTCGACATACGTCATGAACCACTATCGATTTTAATCTCGCCAAAAGTTCAACTTTATTGTCTTTTCTTTTAACACTTGACTTACGAAAAGTCTCCGATCCTTTTTCCTTCACTTCAATTGTTTCACTTTATAATAATTGATTATTACAAATAAAACAATTTAGTTTATCAGAAGCCATGGCTCTATAAACACAAACAACACTGTAAGACGTTAGACGTATACTGATGACTCAGACTAAACTAAATACTTCTCTTGAGTTCTACCAACAGATGTTTCGTTTAAGGTCGAGAGAGGGACCCGACACAAAGGTGGACGCATTTACCCTTATACCTGTTTTTTTAATACCTGCGACAATACTAAAATATTTTGGAGAAATATACGAAAAAAACGTGGTGGTGTAGATGAATAATACTTTGCGGCGCTCGTACGCCAAAACTATTGATTTTACAAAAAAAATTGTTAATACATAAATTGTAGGAAATTTCTACAGTTTAATTTTGTATATATATGTTTTTGTCGTAAAATGCGTCGGAAACGAGATATTGTAAAAAAACTGTTATTAGGCGCCATTTTTCCAATATGGCGGAAAGAGCACATCGAAATCTATAAAATTACCAATTTCCAAAACTCCCGGAAAACTTTCCAGGTAACCCCCCTTTTTTTGACCAAATGACTGGGCTATTTATATTACACCGAAATGGAGTCTCTTGTTGCATACAACAAATATGCAAAATTCCAAGTAAAAATATTCAATACTTTTTTGCACAGTGAATTTGTTAATAACATTTTATGTTTTTTCTGATTGTTTATTTTCAGCGATCTAGAGATCGTACAGTGATCTGCGGATGTGCAAATGAAAGCTTGGGACATATTTATTTATTTATTTATTTACAATAACTGCCCTACAGGTCTTGATTCCCAACTACAAGGCAGTGATTACACAAATAATACGTCTACGAACAATTTTAAATTAGCATCAAACGACAAAAATATTTATCAATTTAAATACAAATAAAAATTTAACTAAAATAATTAATTCTAACATTAAATGTATAATACAATGTTGTTATCTACTTTCATATACAAAGGTGAACATACAAATCAATTAAGGATAAGAAAGAGAAAAAAGAAAGAAATGCTTAAGGTCAATGTGCCAAAATCTGGCAAACAGTTCCCACAGATGAGCTGAATATATCAAAGCTATTACTCTTGTATGTGTCGCACATGGAATATAGAGGCGAAAATTTGAGCACGTTAGTTCTGGGAGTTCTGAGATAAAATACGTTAAAATTTCGGCAATTTATACGAGGGATACTTAAATTTATCCTAGCTAAAATATTAGGACAGTCAATAAAATTGTTAAGCACCTTATAAAGAATTGTTAGTAAGAAAAATTCCCGCCGTACTTTTAAATATGAAAAGTTAAATTTCTGAAGCAATAGTTCATGTGAAAAACCATGCTTAGGATAAACCCGAAAACTCTTAAGATTGAGGTATTTCAAAAACCTTCTTTGGACCCTCTCCAAAGTATTGACGTGGGTATTGTAGCCTGGGGACCATACAACTGATGCGTATTTTAGTTTAGACCACACATATGAAAAATACAGTTATTTGATGACGTCAGTGTTATTAAAATCGCGAGTACAACGCAAGATAAACCCAAAAACCTTTGAGGCTTCAGAAACGATATTATTCATCTTCTTCTTCTTCTAGGTAGAACCAAGTTCTTTTATCTATACAATGCCTCATCGATCCTCGTTTGAGGTCGAAATCCAGCTGTCTCTCCATCTTTTGGGGGGCCGTCCAGGCGGCCGTTTGGTGTTTGGTTTCTCTCTCATCACGGTTTTTGCTAGTCTGTCATCGTCCATTTGTTCCACATGATCTCTCCACTGCCTACGACGGTTTCGAACCCACTTCACAACATCCCCCACTCCGCTGTCCTCGCGTATTTTTGCGTTTCTTATTCTATCTCTTAAACTTGTTCCCGTGATCATTCTCAGCGTTTTCATTTCTGTGGTTCTCATAATTTGTTTTGTCTTTGTGGTTTCATTTCTTGTTTCTGCACCGTAGGTCAGTATCGGTCTTACACAGACCTTGTAATTTCTTGTTTTGCTCTCAACCGTCATATGTTTATTGTTCCAGATTATGTCTCTTAGTGGGCCTGATATCATGGCCGTTTTGTTGGCCTGTGTGCGTACTTCTTCCGTTACTGCCCTGTTACTTATTATATGTGCTCCTAGGTATTTAAACTTCCCAACCTGTTCGATATGTTTGTCATCAACCATTAGTTTGCATCTTACCGGTTCTTTTGCTATTACCATTGCTTTTGTTTTCTCCACAGATATCTTCATATTATACTTTTTGGCTGTTCGATTGAGATGGAAAAGCATTCTTTGTAAGTTGTCCTCGCTATCTGCTGTCAAGGCAACATCGTCTGCAAAGCATATAATCTGAAGGGTGTTGTGTCCCATTGGGTACCCAATATTTGTGCTTTTTACCTCATCCATGATTTCGTCCATGATTACATTGAAAAGTGTTGGACTTAGGCTATCACCCTGTCTTATTCCTATGGATAAAGGGATTTCCTTGTTAGAGTGTTATTTGTTTTAATTACCAAAGTGTTTTTGGAATTCAGTTCGTATATTGTACGTATGATTGCTTCGTCTACTTGTTTTCTTCGCAGTAATTCTGTTATGTGTTCTAGTTTGACCCGGTCGAACGCTTGTGTAAGATCCACAAAACAAATGAACAGCGGTTTATCGTATTCGATAGATTTTTCAACCAGCTGTCTGATAATAAATATACCGTCGATAGTAGAGCGGTTATTCCGGAAGCTCTGCTGTTCTTCTCACGCCCCTAACTTGTCTACGATCCGTTGTGACAGTATTTTGGTTAACAATTTGGCTGAACTGTTCAGTAGGCTGATTCCCCTGTAGTGCGGGTTGTTTCTTTGATCCTCTTTTGTGGATCGGAATTGTGATGCTTTTCCGCCATTCGTTGGGTACTGACGTTGTGCGGATATTATTCATATGAAAAGAAAATGAAAGCCTGGGATCTTAAGTGACTCCAAGATCTTTAAAAAGATCTGCCCGCGAGAGTAGCACGGTATTCAACGAATATTCATATCGACATGAAGAAAATTTCGAAATGAAAGTCATAACATTACACTTCTCCACGTTGAGCTGCAGATAATTTTCGGAACACCAATTGCTAACCTGTGCCAGGTTCGATTGAAGCTCTACACAATCCCTACACAATATACTAACAATGAAAAAAGGACCCAAATTAATTGTCGATTTTAAATTGTTGAAACAGATAAACAAATTTGTGGTTGTTTTTTTCGTTATAAACAAATAAAATAACTGTTCGACAGTGGACGTAATCAATGAGATTTTGGGGCATATTTTGAAAAAAAAGCCAAATTCTGTACAACCACTAGAAGCCGAGATAGAATTTTTTTTCAAAAAATCACTGCTGCGGTGTTTATTATTAAGGGATTATTGAAATAGGTACTCATAGGGGAATGGTTTAACTATTGTATGCAGTAGTTTTCATGTCAATTATTTCAAAATTGTTGGTGTTGCAAAAGTTTAAAGTTGCACCTACTCCAAGAGTCAGAAAGTGAGTAATGGAGGGGCGCGAGAAAAAACGTGACTCGGACGCTTCTCATTCGTATCGCCGGAAAAATTTAGATTATCTCGGCGAATATTGGTAGTAGAATCTTTATTTTTTTAAAAATTTGTGGTTTCTCGACGAGATAATTAATTGAGTTAAAAACTGCTGCACATAATAGTTTAACCATCTCCCTATAAGTTCCTACTTAAATAATCCCTTAATGTTAATAAACAACTCCGCAACCATTTTTTTGAAAAAAAAAACTATATCTCAGCTTCTAGTCGTCGTATGCATTTTTTTTTTCAAAATGTGCGTCAAAATCTCAGCTATCGCGTCCACTTATCAGCATTTCTATATCAACAATTGTCGAAGAGTTTTTCTATTTGTTTATTACGAAAAAACGAACCCGAATTTTGTTTGTTTCAACAATTTAATGTCAACAATTCATTTAATTCGACAATTTTGTTCTTTTTTGCTATTGTTAATATAAGTCTGGAACTTTCATTTTATGTACCCACAGACCGCTGTACAACCTCTAGATCGCTGAGAATAAGCAATAAAAAAAAACAAAAAGTTATAAACAAATTCACTGTGCAAAAAACTATTGAATATTTATACTTGAAATTTTGCACATTTATTATAAGCAACAAGAGGCTTCTTTAATTGTAGTATAAAGTTAATGCAATATATTTTTCTATTGTTTATAAACAATTGATTAAGCAACCATTTAGCAGGTTTTTCTGCAATAACTAATGAATAATGTATCCGATTCCAAACTTTTTTGCTGAAAAAATAGCTTTTCCCAGAACTCAAAAAAACTGTTTTTTTTTTTACATTTTAATTATTAAATAAAAAATTTTCCCCAAAAAAAAGAAACTACATAATTACTATTATCATTCTGAAGGTTTCTACATAATCAAAAGTCCAGTAACAATAAATTTCAAAATTACCTCATATAAATCTACCTCCGCCGATCAACGATATTTTGGACCACTTTACAAAAAAAAAAATATGTGAATGGCTACCAAAAAGAATAACATACCGTAAACAAAATAAACTAGATTGCCCAATCGATCACCAAATATGATGATCCAAATATTTTTATTGAAAAAATATACTGGCTGTATAGATGAAAAACAATCGAATCCAAGCTAATGATTGGGTGCCCCCATGTCCCTTATAAACCAAATGCATTTAATGAACACCAGGTATATTTAATGGTAGTCATACAGTTGCTGTTTTAATTCCAATATGGAAGTCGTTTAGTCATCTATTAAGTATTATTTGGTTGTCCGTTTTAAACAAGGCAATTTTTGATAATAATTGAAAATTTAAAGAAAAAATAATTTTGTTAAACTATCACAGTTCTTTTTGTTAAGTACTGTTGTTTATAACATAACGAATTAATTTTACTATGTTTTATATAAGCTTGAAAATAGGGACACTAAAAAAGCTATTTTTTTATTTGGATAAATTTTATTAAAATGGTAGTTTAAGAAAAAATATGTATAAATAAATCAATTTTGCACAAAATATATTTGATATCAATTAATATATTTGAATATAGGATTTTATTCATCTTAATAATTGTACATATTTACATGTATATTGGATATCCTGTATTATTGCAATTACTTAATATTTGTGCAATTATTCTTGTAGTTACATATCTTGCCTTATTACTTTAAGAATGTTTTAAATTATAATTTTTTAAATGCCACGTGTATAGTGATATTTTGATACACTTTAAATAGCTTGTATATAACGCAGTAATGTATCAGGAAATGTAATAAAATGAATGAAGTGTTTATCAGATATATAAATGTTGGTTCCCAGAACTCCCACAACACTATAGACAAACAAAAAAAGAAAAAAAAAACAAAACGTAAACAAGACATTAAAATATTATTAACTCTTATTCATATCATTTATTAGATTTAATTACTGGTTTACCCAAACTTCGTCACTTTGTTAAAATCAATAAACCAATCAAGAAAAGTTAAATTTTTTATAAAAATAACAGCAATATAATATAGAATTATACACTTTAAATAGAATCTAAGAATTCTTGTAGTGAATATTACGGTATTTGAAGTAAAAATCCGAACAACAGTTTCTGATGAAGAAATTCAAAATCTTTATATCCTGTTATTTGTTACGTGACAATGCTGAGAGATTGCCAACCTAGAATAATGCTGATAGAGTAGATCCCGAGATCTGGTATAATGTTGATATATTTGGTAATTTCTTAATATAAACAGACACCTCATAAATGATTTTAACTGTAAGAATTTTGTTAGTGATAAATGCAGGACAGCAGGACTGTCTTCTATTTGCATTATTAAATATAATATGACTTTGAACGAGGCTATAAAATATTTTCTTAAGAGTTTTTTCAGATTGTTTTAGTATATTTCGCCCATGTACATAAGTTTTTCGTCAACAATAACTTCAAGAAATTTTGCTGCGTCCACCTGTTGAACTGTATCTCCCTAGTATGTAGACTGCAATCTTGAAGAGCGTTTTGGCCACAAATCTGATAAACAATGTCTTGTTGACGTTCAGAGATATGCATTTCCATTATACTAAACACTGAACTTCTTTAAGACACATCTAATTTGCTCAGACACTAACCCCAGATTTTCATCTGCAATCAATATGATGATGTCTTCGACATATAGAATTTTTTTATAATCACGGGACATGCAGTAATTCAGCTGTCAATATATATGATAAATAATACTGGTCTCAAAATTAATCCTTGAGAAGTGACCTTATAGTCTTAGCCCCATCCATAACAGCCTTTTCTGATCAATTTATGATATAAAATAGATGATACGACTAAATAAAAAATGTTTTATGATTTATTCAGTCATACATATTTTTAAACAACTATTCAGTTAGTCCATCTAGCGGGAAAATGTCCACTCCAACTTTCTACACACAGAAAGAAAATTTTTTAAATCTAATTAGCCTCTGTTTTTGGGTCAATTGAATGCACACTGTAAAAAGGAAATGCATTAAATTTAAGGTAAATGTGCTGGAAACAAATTTCATAAACGTTTATTAAATACGTTTAATTTAATGCATTAAATTTAATAAATCACATTAATCTAAATTAATTTATCCCATTAAATCTAATATAATCTTACATTAAATTTAAAGTTTTGATTACTACTTTTTAAGGTGACTATGTACATTAAATATAGAGCCAGTGTTCATTGAATTTAAGATATGTTTTCGCATATATAATGCACCAACATTAACATGAGGTCAAAAAATTATCTGAAGACCGATTTTGAACTCATTTATTTCCGTCAGTACCGGCAGACATGCCTTCATAAGAAAATTGAGTCCTTTAAGCAACTTATATCATACTAAAGAAAAAGTTCAATACAAGTTGCGCCATATCCCGGAATCTCATTCAATGTCCCATGAATAATAATGTAAACTCCTTTAATGTTAAGGTACATGTGAATTAATTTTAATGTACAGAAAGTTGAAATATGTTAATGTACAACGAACTGATATTTGAATGACTTGCTTTAAATTCACAGTAAATGTAAATTATTCACGATTTTAGGTCAAAAATCATTAAATTTAATGTAGAATAGACATTAAATTTGCATTAAATTTAAGATTATTTTTAACACTGCATATTTCTGAACAATTTAGCTACGAAACGTTAAAAATTGATTTTACTGTTTCCTGTTACAATTTTAAATAACAAAATTCGAAAAAAAACAGCTACTATCATCAATTGAAACCATTTAAAGTGTGTCAAAATACCATTTAACATCGGGTATATATAATATTATTTTAACCATACAGGTAATGCAGAGTCCAAAAAGAAGTTTGCAACAAATAGAAATCTCGATTACTTTTTTGTTACTTTAGTACGGCACTGACTATGTTTTAAGCTTATCAATTGATAAAAACTATTATGTCTAAAATTCTATTTTATTAGAAGAGAAAATGTATTTATTGCAAACTTTTTAGCAACATTGTATTAGAAATATTAGTTTATTTCCAAGTATCAATATGCTGACATTATATTTTTAATAGGTAATTTAAAATATGCTTTTATAGGTAGCAATTTTACATGAAATTGTATTGTTTAATTTTTTGATAAGTATGCTGATTTGTTATAAATAGCTTATCTTTGAAAACTTTATGTTGATAACGATATATTTGTTACATGTAGGTGTTGGTTTTAAACCTAGATTATTCACTGAAATAGGAATATTTATTATTTTTCCGCTGATATTATACTTTTATTCTTCAATTACTCTGATATAATTTGATTTTATGACGAACATTCTGTCTGTGCCTCTTTGGATAAAAACAATCCAAATTTTTCCTAAATTGTTTTATATCCCACTTTTACCAAAAAGTGCGCAAAATAATACAAACAAAAGTTTTTTTTAATATATACTTATTTCATTTTAATTTGTCTTTAACTTTATTTTGAAAATAACTCAAAAAATATTTTTGTCAAGGGGCTTTTACTGGATCTTATCTATGGTTCTTCTTGATAGCCTTAGCACCGCACTAGCATGACTATAACGCACCTAAGATGCAATACCTAGTACCAAGACCGATATCCTAAATTAGCCACAATTATATATGATCAATAGCGAACGTGGTGTGGTAATTAGCATAATAGCCCCGCTCGTATGTCGGCTAAAACAGTGAAATTTATTGCCACGTCACAAAAAGCAAGAGTGTGTAATATTTTACTTAGTAAAAATCTCTTAGGCCCAGTTTCACAATCGATGGTAACATCAAGCGGTTGAGTTACCAACACTTTGAAGTTAACCATGAGTTTTTAAGGCCATGTGTTCACAAATAAAAATTGAAGGTTGTTTTCGACACCTTTGGTTCAATTTTATTTATATATATATATATATATATATATATATATATATATATATATATATATATATAAAGAAAAAATGTTGCCATTAATAAGATACCTCTATTTTTTCAACGGTATTTTAAAAAAAAAATAAATTCTTAAGATTAATTTCCTTATAAAGCCTTATTTTTCATTTTGTTTGTTAATGATATAGTGAATTTTATTGACCATTCTGAAGTTCTCATGTTTGCTGACGATTTGAAAATCTGTAAATTGAATCCTTGGAAGAGTTTATATCGTTATAATTAATTTCTAAACTGCTTTAAACTCCTATATTTATGCATATAGTATCTTTGAGTTTCCATTGATTAATAGAAAATATTTGTGTTAATTTTTTAATAATAGGAACAGTGAAAAAGAGAGCTGGAAATTTCTCTAAAGAAGACGAAATTCATCTTTTATCTCTCATAGATAAATATAAGAATAATTAGAAAGTAATTATTCTAAATCTGAAAAAGATAAAAACGTATTCATCATATTCTTCATCAGTACCATGGTTAACTTTCGGTAAAATTTAAACCATCAATTATTAGACAGTTTTGTCTTAACTTTAGGGTAACCAGACATTGTGAAATTGAGTTTTAAATATATTTTGTAACCATGTAAAGCCGGTTGTCCCGCATATTTGTGTACAACATAATCGACACACAACAAAAATATGTGCGAGAGGTTGCCTACGCTTTGTAATGGAAAACACAGGATCATCAACCAAACCTGTTGTACCAGAATAAAAATGTATAAAAATAATAGCAAATTAACAAACTTTACAGCATCTTACATTTCGATTATTTTGAGATTAATTCAACCCTACTAATTATAACTTTGCTGCATTTATTTTTTTTTTATTATGGGCTAAATCCGCACCATAAATTTTTACATATTCTTATTCTTCCTTTTGGTTCTCAAAAGGCCTTAGTTGTTAATTTGTGATAGAGAAAATTAATATTAACTCAGGTTTTAGAAATTTCTGTCCTTTTTGGAACCAAGAATTATTTTATTTTATTGCAATATGTATTTTAGCTTTACAATAAAAATTAAATATTATACAACACGATAAACATGGTTTAAAATTAGTGATTATGTAATAAAGATTTTTATGATTAAAACTCTACCTTTTTTATGTTTTACTGTATATAAGAATCAATAGTATTTTGGATTATTTTGCAAAAAAATTAGAACAGATACAGTATTTTGTATAAATGTTAAAATGGTATTTGATGGTAGTTTAAACGTCTGTTGAGTGGTTGAAAACAAGGCCTTAAAATAGCACTAATCCAATCTGTTAAATTTTTATTAACGTGACATAGATTAGTACATACTTATCAAATGTTGGAAAACTTTTTGTTATGTAGCAACAGCTCACTCAACAGACAGGACAAGAAGTTAATGAGAGTTCAATATATAGTTTCATTAAATTCATCACACTTGTGGTTGCCAGTTGCCAACCGAACGATTTGTTAATTTTTCTTAGCCTTTTTGGGTACCGGTTCATATCCAAGAAAAGCCTGTGGAAGTGAAATTTGATTCAGATAATTTACTTAACCCAAATCTTTCAAGAAGAATGTTAATTTGAATGCAATTCTTTTGATTATATGTGTAATTTGATTCAAAACGTTTTCGCTTGTATTGAGGTTTTTTACTTTTATAGGTAAACTAGCTATTTAATCCATATTGTTGTATTGTTAGATTGAGAAACCACGGTGGCGTAGTGTAGGTTGCTGCCGCCTGGGGCAGATGCAAAATTTCTCGCCCAGGGCAAATGACAAATGCAAAAATCGCCACCCCCTTCCTCTTGCAATAAAATTGTTATAAAGACAAAATTTTCAAGAGCGAAGAAAATTTAAACCGCAAATTTGAAAACTTTGAATATTTTTTTTTTCTCAAAAACTGAGAATCAATTATTGCAAGCAGATATAGAATTTATTGTTAATTGAAGGTCATAAAAAATATTTTGAAACTGTTGAATATTACATTAACTTTAAAAATGATCAATTCCATATAAAAATTAAACAAAAGTGCGTTAAATATTTAAAAATATCCTTAGCAACCCTTCGATTATATATATAGACAAGAGATCCTGGGGAATCCTATTAAAAATATTCCACATTTTATAGAAGTCGATAATTGTAAAATTAAAGGGTCTAGCCGATTAAAAGGGCCAAAACTGCCCCCTCGGTAATAAAAAAATAAAAAGCACCCGGTTGTTCTACGTCAAAAAGTACACACACAAAAAAAAATTTAGCCCCTTTTATCGTCACATAACCTTAAAAAAAATAAATAAATCGTCTTTTTTCGTTTTTTGACGATACCTATCTTCGATTCTAATCATCGTTAAAACTTCTTTTTTTTTCACTTTGTAGATTTTTTTATTGTCTGCAATAAGATATTTTTTACAAACATTTTTGGTGCGAAATTCAAATTGTTGTGGGTGTTCGACAATTTTTAAATTCAATAAAATAAAAACTAGGACAACAGCAGGGCCAAAAAAGAAATATGTCATTTTTTAGACGTCAAACTATGTCCATGATTTTTTTTTAGATTTTTAAAAGTGGTGAAACGTAGTCAAAATCGCAAAAAAGGCATTTATTAGCATTTTTTCGCATTTTTATTGAGTTTTGAAAAATGGAATTTTCTTATAAATCCTCAGTTGTCTTAAAACTATGTATATATACATATATACATATATATATATATATATATATATATATATATATATATATATATATATATATGTATATATGTATGATTTCACTACTATATTATGTTTTATATTGTTTATAAATCCATATATTTTTTAACGTTATAATTTTTTTTTATTAGAAATAAATCAGTGAATAAAATCTGTCTGAAGATAAATTCTCCTAAATAATTAAAAAAAATCCATTTCCTGAACAAAAAAAATCATATTGATAAAAATATATAGATTTATAACCAATATAAAACATAATATAGTAGTGAAGTCATCGTGGCAGTCGGCCGTTCACAATGCTACTTCTCAGATTACTCTTCTGCCGAAAATGCACCTTAAGATAAAATCTTTGATTCAATAATAATAGTTAAGTATTTATTTGTTCTAACGCACATAAAAGGGTTTTTTATTTTTATATGATAAATATATACATATATAATAAACCACTTCAATCTCAAAGTTTGTGTAACGAATTCTATATATATATATATATATATATATATATATATATATATATATATATATATATATATATATATATATATATATATATATATACAGTTTTCATTTTCTTTAGGGTTTTTTCCCTTTTTTTGGTACAAATGAGTAGACTATTACTCTAAAAAATTCAGCTCTATTAAAAAACTAAAGAATGTCCTTTTTTTCTCCATTAGAAAAATTAACTGCTAAATTTAATAGTAATATATGATATTATGATTTTTGGCTGACCAAATAACATATAAAACAATAAAAACTCTTTAAAGCCATTGTTCCTTTTCCCCCTTTTTTTGGTAGTCAGTAGCCTACAATTTTTCCAAATATAATCACGTCTAATGCCGATACATTTTTTTATAATTTAACTAATGTGAGCTTTTGTTATATTTATAGAACAACCACATTTTTGACACATGGTATTCTACTCTCTACCCCTCTGAAATATATTTATCTTTTTTTCATAACTTTTATGCTTTACATCCTATTTTTTTTTAATTTAGCAATCTTAGTTACACTTCACATCTAAATTTATGAATGTTTTTTATATTCATTAAAAATCGTTCAAGTCTATAAAACCCAAATCTCCTCTGCCCAATTTACTGAAAAGTCAAGAAAGTTCAAAATAAGATAAACACAAATTTATTGATTTAAAATATTTTTTATTCACAAAATATTTCTGACCCGATCCTGCCTATCACTTCTATCATGCGGCAAATTTAATACAGCGTTCGCCCCTATCGGCGCGTGGGTTCACAATGCGCACTCTTCCGATGATGCCAGTTGGTACAAAACATATTCAGCAAGAAGATTTATTTCACATTTTGTATAAGTATTCCAAAAACCATATTAAATAGAACCTTTTGTAAAAAACTTAATATTATGGCTTTAAAACTAAATAATATGCATCGTACTATTACGATAATATAATATTATTTGTCTTTGGTAAATAACATACTTAAATCATTGCCCATTGTTGTCGTAGCGACTCTCTGATTAACCGCGTCGTTACGTTTGACAACACTGTTTCAAGATGGCGAAATACCGAGTGTTGTGATGATAGTGGCTTCATTAATCTTTAAACCTTTTCGGAAGAAACTCTTCAAGTTACCCAGTGTGTAAGTGACCAAGTGATCTCAAAAAGTTCTTTTAAATTTGCCGTTTTTTCCATGGAGGAACCCAAGTAAGTACCCACTTAATTTTATTTATTAAAATATTGTCGTGAAGGATCCTTGTCTTTCATGTATCCATGTTGCGTTATGAGCTTGCGCCTGGGGTTCATATGTGGGGGAAGGCCGAGGGGTATTTGTTTAGAGCTTTAATACACCCAGTAGAAAGATGAACGAAGTGAAAAATCAATACAATGTTTTTGGCTTAATAATTCGATTCAGGGGCGGAGTAACTTGAAATTTATTTATTTTAAATTTAAAAAAATATGTGTTAATTCGGGCAATTGTGTTGTTTTTGCTAGTAAGTCAGAATTTATATTTTTTAAAGCTTAGGGTATCATTTAGATTTCCTAATAAGTTACTAGGATGATTTTTAAAGTAAGCTAGTTTGTTGTTTTCGCTATCGCAAATCACGGTAAATATACACCATCAAGCGATAAAAATTCGGACTTAAATAAAGCAGGGCGGCTGGCTTTTATGGTTATTATGTTGATTTTTGATAAAATTAGTTGATATAATTTAATGGAAAATAGATTTTTACCACTGAAAATAATAACTTCCTTGTTAATTTGTGAAAATTAGCACTTACTGGTCCATGGTTATTTTAGAAATAGATTTTTCAAATTTATGTAATGTTTTATAATTAATTTAACTATAGAAAAAACAACTTATTAAACAGTATGTACACATATAAGCCCCTTGACGATAAATTTTTAAACATTAAAAAATTAATGTTAAAATACTAATGTTCCCAATTATCTTCAGTATTAAAATCCAATTTCAACAAGATACCTCTTTCATTGTTGTTTATGAACAAGCTAAATGCGGGGCATATATGACATTCTTGTAACTTAAAATTAAACATTGAATATAAGGAATAATTCTAAATAAATTTTAAAATTATGGAGTTTTTCATGATGTAAAAGTCAGTACTCACACATTATTTCTTTATATAAAATCTATTTTAGTATGGGTAACGAAATTACAAATTAATAAAAAAATCCTAATATTTTATTTCTTAGAAACCTTATATTTCATTTTGCGGCACAGGTAAAATTTATTCAAAAATATACCCTCTGCAATCTATGAGAATTATTACTCATAGAAAGGCTTAATGAACAAATAGTACCCACTTTATTTAGGTAGGTATCTACTTCGATATCTACAAATGCCTAATTAGCAGAATATGACCGTAAACAGAAATTATTTTTAGAAATTGCAGACGTTAACTTATAGATGAAATAAATTTTTGCCAATTTTTTGAATTGTTCAGTGATACTTTCGTATCAGTGAGATAGATATCTTAATTTTTTTTTATTAAATTTTAAATATTATTTAAAAAAAAATAATTAATTTTAAATACATGTCCTTGTGAATATTTTGTTTTCGTTGAAATTTTATAGTGTTGGTTTCAAAATCAAAACTCTTTTAATTTTTTTTTGTATATATCACTACATAGTATAAAACAAAGTCGCTTTCTCTGTCCCTATGTCCCTTTGTATGCTTAAATCTTTAAAACTACGCACCGGATTTTGATGCGGTTTTTTTCAATAGATAGAGTGATTCAAGAGGAAGGTTTATATGTATAATAACATCCATTAAATAGTGGAGAAATACTGTTATTTTTGAGGTTTCTAATGTGATGTCGTTAATTATCATATTTTTTTCCGCTTACATTGCAAACGCAGGCTGAACCCTACGAGATTTATCAAAATAATGTACTAATTATTTGTACACATTGAAAAGGTCTACAGAAAACTCCGCGATGGTATATGTCTATCTCTCATGGATATCCCACAATAACATTTTTTTGTCATTTACTTTTTACGACAAATAATGGCAAATTTTGAAGCGATTTTAACCAATACAGCATTAATCCTTATCCAATTAAATAGCTTAAATACATTGTTGATTTAATATAGATCTATATGGTCCTTTACAGCACAAGATTTAAATGAATATTTTCGAAGATATTACAGATTTAAAATTGCGGGAAGTAGCGCTTGCGGCGGTACTGGTCGACCGGGGCGGCGGCAGCGTGCCTATAAATAGCGCGTCGGAGGCCGATGTAATAATTGTTGTAAAAATAAAATAAATAGTCACAGTTTTTCTGTAGTGTATTTAGTATCAGCATTGCACCCGTGCGAAGCCGGGGCGGGTCGCTAGTTTATTATAGGACTACGTGCTATAGAAGTTTCAAGCCTGGAAGCTTTGTCCTTTTTTTATATAATTTTGCAAAAATGCCCATAATTATATTTTGACAATATTTAAAGTGGAATATCTCAAAAGAGACTGAGTGAAAAATTATGAAATTAATACAGATTACACATCTTTATGATATAATTATATGATACAAATTTGGTAGCAGAGTCTCAATAGGTTGTAGCGTTAAACTACATCAAAGTCGATCAAAAATTACGTTACACGTACACAAAATTTGACAGTAATTAATGGAAAAAATCCACTTAAGAAAGGAACATTTTTTTTTAAGTTAAATTCACCAGTAACATAAGAAAATATATTAATTTTATTATATCTTGAACAGTACATTGTAATTTACAATACAAAATTTTATTGAAACCAAGTTTGTTAAACAAAAAAGTTGTAGAGGTACATTTTATCAGTTAGCAAGACAAATTTATAATTTGCTTAAAGTGACTTCTTCACCTGTTTTTTTTTTGTATTTCTTTTTAGACAGATGTGAGAGGATACCTTGCACAAGTTCTTTGTAGATTTTACACTAGAGTCAGATACGCCAAATTCTTCTAATATTTTATTTCTTGTCCATCAATCGGGCAAAAGGCTGATTTTTTCGTTATTATTGGCCAAACTGCATTTTTCTTTAAGTTTTTGTATCATAATATTATATTCAGTTTCTGTGCGTCATAAGTGGCCAGGTCTTGTTCATCTAAATCTTCATTACAGGGCTATTCAAATTTCTTTTTTACAACAGCTGTAATTTGACCTGTATTTTTCTTCAAGGCCGGATGTCGTTGTTCTTTATTTAATGTAGTTATCTTTCGTAAAGACGAGAAATCCAAAGAGTGAGCTAATTTTGTATAAAGTGGTTTCATTGACTACTTCATAGAGTTCAGGAATAAAGTCGGTATCTTTTCCCATTTGAATCTCTAAATTGTCTGGCTCATTTCCGAATATTTTTGTAAAACATGTTGCGCAAAGATTTTTTCCAAGTAATAAAACTTTCTTCCCTTAGAGAGGTGATCAAGAAGAATTTTTTTCAATTCATTTTTAAATTGGCTTTTTGTGTACACTCTGTACAACATACTTATCTAAATATTCAATTTTATGATAAGGCAAATTGTTAACTCTCAATTTTTAGAAATTTTATCCTTATATGGGTATATCACTCCATAGATATTTCATTTGGCAACATAAAAATGTTATTTAATATCTAAAATCTTTAGAAATATACTAATATAACACTTTTAATACAGTTCTTCCTCTTGTTCCCTCAGAAAAGGACTTAGAGCTAGTAAGCCCAATTTCAACTTCCATTAGTGAAGGGGGTTGTTCAAGTCCCAACTTGCACACTGCTGGTATCAGCAGGCAACGAAGAAGTATTGACATGAAAATTTTAGGAATTTGGATTGAAAACTTCAACCAATAAGCACTAAAATGGAAATTCTCAACAAATGTCTAGTTAACAAGGTTAATTTATTATTTACTAGCGACCCGGCCCGGCTTCGCACGGGTGCAATGCTGATACTAAATACACTACAGAAAAACTGTGACTATTTATTTTATTTTTACAACAATTATTACATCGGCCTCCAACGCGCTATTTATAGGCACGCTGCCGCCGCCCCGGTCGGCCAGTACCGCCGCAAGCGCTACTTCCCGCAATTTTAAATCTGTAATATCTTCGAAAATATTCATTTAAATCTTGTGCTGTAAAGGACCATATAGATCTATATTAAATCAACAATGTATTTAAGCTATTTAATTGGATAAGGATTAATGCTGTATTGGTTAAAACCGCTTCAAAATTTGCCATTATTTGTCGTAAAAAGTAAATGACAAAAAAATGTTATTGTGGGATATCCATGAGAGATAGACATATACCATCGCGGAGTTTTCTGTAGACCTTTTCAATGTGTACAAATAATTAGTACATTATTTTGATAAATCTCGTAGGGTTCAGCCTGCGTTTGCAATGTAAGCGGAAAAAAATATGATAATTAACGACATCACATTAGAAACCTCAAAAATAACAGTATTTCTCCACTATTTAATGGATGTTATTATACATATAAACCTTCCTCTTGAATCACTCTATCTATTGAAAAAAACCGCATCAAAATCCGGTGCGTAGTTTTAAAGATTTAAGCATACAAAGGGACATAGGGACAGAGAAAGCGACTTTGTTTTATACTATGTAGTGATGATACAAATTTGGTAGCTGAGTCTCAATAGGTTGTAGCTTTAAACTGCATCAAAGTTGATCAAAAATTGCGTTACACGTACACAAAATTTGACAGTAATTAATGGAAAAAATCCACTTAAGAACGGAACATTTTTTTAAGTTAAATTCACCAGTAACATAAGAAAATATATTAATTTTATTATATCTTGAACAGTACATTGTAATTTACAATACAAAATTTTATTGAAACCAAGTTTGTTAAACAAAAAAGTTGTATAGGTACATTTCATCAGTTAGCAAGACAAATTTATAATTTGCTTAAAATGACTTCTTCACCTGTTTTTTTTTGTTTTTCCTTTTAGACAGATGTGAGAGGATACCTTGCACAAGTTCTTTGTAAATTTTACACTAGAGTCAGATACGCCAAATTCTTCTAATATTTTATGTCTTGTCCATGAATCGGGCAAAAGGCTGGTTTTTTCATTATTATTGGCCAAACTACATTTGTCTTTTAGTTTTTGTATCACCATATTATATTCAGTTTCTGTGCGTCATAAGTAGCCAGGTCTTGTTCATCTAAATCTTCATTACAGGGCTATTCAAATTTCTTTTTTACAACAGCTGTAATTTGACCTGTATTTTTCTTCAAGGCCGGATGTCGTTGTTCTTTATTTAATGTAGTTATCTTTCTTAAAGGCGATAAATCCAAAGAGTGAGCTAATTTTGTGTAAAGTGGTTTCATTGACTACTTCATAGAGTTCAGAAATAAAGTCGGTAACTTTTCCCATTTGAATCTCTAAATTGTCTGGCTCATTTCCGAATATTTTTGAAAAACATGTTGCGCAAAAATTTTTTCCAAGTAATAAAACTTGCTTCCCTTAGAGAGGTGATCAAGAAGAATTTTTTTCAATTCATTTTTAAATTGGCTTTTTGTGTACACTCTGTACAATATACTTGTCTAAATATTCAATTTTATGATAAGGCAAATTGTTAACTCTCAATTTTTAGAAATTTTATCCTTATATGGGTATATCACTCATCATAGATATTTCATTTGGCAACATAAAAATGTTATTTAATATTTAAAATCTTTAGAAATATACTAATATAATACTTTTAATACAGTTCTTCCTCTTGTTCCCTCAGAAAGGGACTTTGAGCTAGTAAGCCCAATTTCAACTTCAATTAGTGAATGGGGTTATTCAAGTCCCAATTTGCACACTGCTTGTATCAGCAGGCAACGAACAAGTATTGACATGAAAATTTTAGGAATTTGGATTGAAAACTTCAACCAATAAGCACTAAAATGGAAATTCTCAACAAATGTCTAGTTAACAAGGTTAATTTATTATTTACTAGCGACCCGGCCCGGCTTCGCACGGGTGCAATGCTGATACTAAATACACTACAGAAAAACTGTGACTATTTATTTTATTTTTACAACAATTATTACATCGGCCTCCAACGCGCTATTTATAGGCACGCTGCCGCCGCCCCGGTCGGCCAGTACTTCCGCAAGCGCTACTTCCCGCAATTTTAAATCTGTAATATCTTCGAAAATATTCATTTAAATCTTGTGCTGTAAAGGACCATATAGATCTATATTAAATCAACAATGTATTTAAGCTATTTAATTGGATAAGGATTAATGCTGTATTGGTTAAAATCGCTTCAAAATTTGCCATTATTTGTCGTAAAAAGTAAATGACAAAAAAATGTTATTGTGGGATATCCATGAGAGATAGACATATACCATCGCGGAGTTTTCTGTAGACCTTTTCAATGTGTACAAATAATTAGTACATTATTTTGATAAATCTCGTAGGGTTCAGCCTGCGTTTGCAATGTAAGCGGAAAAAAATATGATAATTAACGACATCACATTAGAAACCTCAAAAATAACAGTATTTCTCCACTATTTAATGGATGTTATTATACATATAAACCTTCCTCTTGAATCACTCTATCTATTGAAAAAAACCGCATCAAAATCCGGTGCGTAGTTTTAAAGATTTAAGCATACAAAGGGACATAGGGACAGAGAAAGCGACTTTGTTTTATACTATGTAGTGATTATGATTTAAAAAATAATTATTTCGAATTATTTTATAGTTTATTGTCTTTCTTATTTTTGGTTAATTTAGGACACATGTTGTGTACATTTCTAACGTCCGAAATGAATTTATTGAATGACAAAAACATTTTTTTACTTAAATATTAAGAAAATGAATTTTTACTGTAAGTCGTCTGTGCGTATAACTTCATTTTTGGCCAACTTTGAAGCATTTTAATTCTGGAATCAGTAGTTGTCTGTCACTAAATATTTATCATATTTTTATAACATAAAGAGGGGCAATCTGTATTAATTTCATAATTTTTTACTCAGTCCCTTTTGAAATATTCAACTTTTAATATATCCAAGCAACTATTTTTGGAGTTTTTGAAAAATTATATAAAAAAAAAGACAAATTTCTCAAGCTTCAAACTTCTATAGCAAGTAGTCCTATAATAAATTTATACAAGAAAAAAAAATAAAGGTGAATTTTTATTTCTTTTAATAATTTTCAAACATCAAAAGTTCCGTTTTAAGTTAATTTTCACTTTGTAGTTGTGAATTTTTCCTTCGCTTTTCTCACTAGTTATGTAATAATATGTAAGGAGAAAATATCGTAGAGCATATTATTCTGATATTTTTATTTTGTCTTGATATCTTTAAAATTAACAGAGTATGAACCTAAAAATTTTTTAATTATAATTTTGAACACGCCTAATATTGGAGAATACGTAGGAAAAAAATTAGGAAAATCTGGATTATTTCTAATGGATTAACCCTTACTATAGTTATTATATTACGAGAACACTATAGAAATTAACTTTAATTTTTAAAGCAAGTTTGTAAAGTAATGTGAATACAATATTCTTTCAGTTAATTTTAAAAATCTATGCTTTTTTATTTTTAGGACTTGCCCGATGGCATTTTTTACGCCAATAGTTGAAATCGCCGAAGCCCCACCCCAAAAACCAAAACAAACCAAAGATAAACCGCTTATTAATAAAAAAAGCGAACCTGACGAAGTTAAAATAAAAGACGAGAAAGATGAAACGATAACAGAAGTTAAAAAAATTGAAACGGATAATATTGTTGACGATAAAGAAGAAATAAAGGAAATAAAGATGGAATATGAACCACAAGATATCGGAGAAGCCACTAAAAATGAAGTTGTAACGGTTAAAGATGAACCAAAGCAGGAAACCAAAGAGACAGAAAATGCGCTTAACAAAAGAAAACGCGGTAGACCAAAGAAAACAGAACCCACACCGGGGGTTAGGAAAAGCAAAAGAACTTACAATAAAAAACCCATAATTGAAGAACAAGAAGAAACTCCCAAGCGACAAAAAAAGCCCAGGAAACAACGTTCGCCAAAGAAAAAGCCTCCCGAAACTGATTTGGTTGAAGTAAAATTTGAGGAAGATTCCTTGATTTCTACAGAACATTTGGATGAGAATAAAGTTATTAAATGTCCCATTTGTAAGGATGACAAAGAGTGGAACCTTAAAGAAGTAAAAGAGCATTATAAAAAAGAACATCCAGGAAAAAGATTACGAACTTCTAGATTCTTTGGAGACTTGCACCCTTGTGATATATGCGGCAAGGAATTTAAAAGTGCTGGAAGTCTAAAAGACCACATTGAAACCCATAGCAACTACTACTATTGTGAAATTTGCAACCATTCAACAAAAAAAATATTGGATCACGTTCTTCACCTTAGAGTTCATCATCACATGGGCATTTTTCAGTGTTTGATGTGCGAGTTTAACACTTTGGAAATTACGAAAATTAACGATCACGTGAACCATCACGACGATTTATTAAAATACTGGTGCGATTCCTGTAAAAAATCATTCCAGATCCTTCAACATTTTCAGGAGCACGATAATTATCATACAGGATTGAAGCCTTTTGATTGTGAGTTTTGTGGGAAGTGCTTTTTGTATTCTAGATACCTTCATGCTCACAAAATAAATATGCATAGAGAGGAGATGAATTGTCCTAGTACGTATGAATGTGTTATATGCAATAAGGTCTATCAACATAGAAATAGTTTGAAGCTTCATATGAATTCCCACACGGGAAATTTTGCTATATGCGACATTTGTGGAAAAACTTTGTCCAGCAAGGAGAAATTAAAGTTTCATTTAAGGACACATACTGGATACAAACCCTACAGGTTAGTCGATGTTTTTACTTTACTATAGTAGATTAGGATAGTGTTATTTTTTGGTCTTTGTGGCGATTATGGTTAAATACTTTCAATCCACGTGCCTAGAATTTTACATAGAATTTTCACATCAAAGAAAATTGTTGTAGTAATCATGGTACCTTTTTTGCAAATATCGCGTGATCCTAAACTTCATTCGATTGTAGTAAATTGTCATTATAACCAGTATAAAAAATTACTGTCAATTCAACAAAATTGTCAATAGTGAGCTGTTAATTTTTGTCACCCTGTATAATTTCAATATATACTGTGTCCCAAATATATAAGAAATAAACTGGAAAAGATCACTGGACCAGGTTAGATTTAGTATGTTAATTTAATATATATATATATATATATATATATATATATATATATATATATATATATATATATATATATATATATATATATTCTATTATTAATTTTAAATCTATTATCAACTTGGTTTTTAATCTACATCAAATATGACGTAATTTTCCCTAGATATGAAATATAAATTCTGAAGAGTGTTTTTAAGTGAAATATCCAATTTTAAGTTATTTATCTTGGATTGCTGAGATGGTTTTTGATTTTAAGTAGCTGGACTTCCATGTCTGTGTAAAAACACTGATTTGTTAAAATGTAATTTTCACCATTTTTCGATTCTGAAATTTTATGGTATTATGAAAATATATTTTATTTAAATTCGCAATTATAAAATTTTTAAGATGTGTAAACTGCATCAACTGGTGTTTTTGTATTTTTCGTAAGAGTGGGTCCAAAAACAACCATGTATGTAGGTATGTGTGTATGTATGTGCGTAGAGTTGGGGGTGTGTACACTGCGACTTGGTTGATCTGTTGAGCACCCTAATGTTGTCCAGTCGTAAGAGTTACCTTATCGGCTAGAGCAGGTCTTACAGTCCTATTTCCCTCAGGAATCTCAGAATGTTGGACAGCTTCAAGATGGATAGTTCTCCTTCTTCGATTTGGTTTGCTCCCAAGAACAGCATCCTAGGGTTTTCTAGAGCGCTGTACTCTGCAAGGATATGAATAGAGGTTTCGTCCTCCTCCTCACAGAACGTGTACTTTTCTTTTTCTATCAGTCCGAATTTCTTGAGGTGTCCGTTCAGGTGGCCATGCTCCGTCAGGACCCCTGTCAAAACTCTTGTCTCGATCCTTGGATCTCCGGCTTTCTTCTATCTTTAGTTCTTCCAGCGTTACGCTGCTACTTTCTTACTCAAATCATTCACTTCCTCTAGGCATTCCCAGAGCATCTTGGTCTTGGATAACTTGAGAGCTCAGCATACGGATAGATGCTTGACTATCCGTCATGGTGATAATCTCTTGACCGTGATAGTTTTTTTCCTTGTTAAATTGATTACACATGCTAATGGTATGTATATCCATTGCAGGATTTTTGGGTTTGTACTCCATCTTTTTCCCGCAAAGTTTCTACAGACCATCAAGGCTTTTGTAGCCTTGTCGATTACTTTTTTTCATGCTTATTCCAGAGGAGTTTTTATCTAGGGTTACGCCCAGATATTTAACCTCTGACTTCCACTCAATAACATTCCCATCCATTTTGATGGTCTTCAGATTGACGTTTCTTTTCCTTGTAAAGGCTACTAGGGTGATTTTGGTGTGGTTGATGTTTAGTCCCGTGCAAGTTAACTACCAGTTCAGGACATTCTATGACACAAAAACATGCAATATTTTTTTCTTAATTATGATCGCTGTATTAAAACTGAATAATTGAATGGGAAACATGTAGCAATGTTTAATACGTTATTATCTATTAGTCCTCGCAATTTTTAAATTTAGTACAGACATGATTTCATTATTATACGGTGGCAGACAAAAGTAGTGGCAGGATATATATTTTTTAACACAGCAATGTATCTTGCATATAAAAGAACAAAAAGATACATAAAAATTATTAATTGTTATTATATCTTTAACTGAAATAGCAATTGTTCCTTCAAAAACAAAATGGGTAATTGGCACTGCTACTTTCGTGTAAGGAATCCCATCTAGTTATGACTTCAGTAAGATGTTTTTGGATAAATTCTTCAACTATGCGTTTTTCTAACTCGTTCCATAATTTTGCAATTGCAATTTGCAAACTAGGATGCTGCATCCGTCATGCTAAGGGAGGGCTAGAGTTCTGAGAGTCGATTTGATGCGATATTTTGGCAAATTTTTATGGTCAAAATGAACAACTCACAGACTTCTTCAGCTAATTTTTTTCTGAGATAAAGATGACCTAGTCTATTTGCCTGTTGCGTCGTTTTCCTCGACTTGGCTTCTCGTCGGCTTCTGCGCAAAAACTGAAGCAATTGAGCTCCAGTTTGATGTTTGATACTTCCATTATTTTCATGATAACTTGGACTCCATCATTAAAAGACTAAACAGTAATATCTGTCACTATATGGACGGTGATTTTGCTCATTTTGATTGTATTTAAAGCTATCGACCACACAACTGTATCAACGCTCGCATTGTTATTCTGCTTATATCCCCGAGAGGGTAGTTGAACAATTCGTCATCTCTCAAATCTTCGTAAATGGGCTTCACAGCTTCAAAAACTTTTTTCTTTATGAGCTCATTATATTTATAATTCGCGACAGTTTCATATTCATGTTTTTTTCTATGTTGAAAATGTATTTCCAAGTAATGTTTTTCGTTCGAACACTGTTGTTTCCCTACCTTTACGATGGATTTTAGACTTTTAAAAATTTCAGAATGCAAACTTAATGCACATCATACTATTGCGGTTATTATTTGTACTTTATCTCAACGCGCACAACAAAATATGCGATTTCAGAAATATAAGTGCCAATACTTCATTCCAATCTGGAAAAATATTTCTATTTTTGTAAAATTTATTCTCTCCACGAAGGTTTTTAATTTTATTTTATTTGAGATATTTGTTGGTTAAAGGAATAATGTGAATTATTATTTCTATTTTTTGTTTATCACTGCTCTAATTCAAAGCACGTGTAGCGTGGCAGTACTTATGTACGCCAAAGTATAATAGTAATATATTAATGCATACTTTAAATATCTCACAAATTAGAATTACTAATACTTTTTGGCTAGCTCTCCCCTTGTAAAAATGACGTATATTTTATTTTCATTCCTCTTTTATCTCTCGTTTTGAGTATATTGATTATCAATGTGCTTACTGGCTAGCGGGCATTAAGGGCATAGCCATACGTAAAATTGTGAAGACATTTTTTGACGTGGGCAATTTTTTTTAATTATTCAAAGATTGAAAAAAAAGAAAATTTGGGCATATTTAACCTCAAAAACGGTAAATTTCCATATTTTAAATTCGCCTATCAGAATATTTTTGTGAAAAAAAATACCTTCATTTCTGGCTGTTCAGAAAATATAAATTTAAAATATTTATATGTTTAGCACAATTTTTGTATAAAATGTACCTCAATAAAAACTGCTTCTTGCGTATTGAAGGATCTGTTCAAAATATCTGTTGACAAAGACAGTTTATATACATAACAGAATCCGGCAATCTTGATGAGCTATCCTGCTTGCTCTTCTTGGGCCTATGAAGGTGTATGGTCCAATTTTCATGATCCTGCTTACCTCGCTACCCGCTATTACACTGGGAAAAATTGTTAAAATTGAAAAGAAATACCACAAGTTATAGCTTCCCACTGTCGAAAGGTAAGAATAGAACCCTAATAATGAGTTAATATTTCCTTTTTTTTTGTTATAAAATGTGCTGTATTTTAAGATAATTTATAAAAAACAATATTTTCTTCAGTTTTCGATTTGCAGTCACAGTAAGCACAGAAAGTTTTTCGTACCATTTGTTTTGCCTCTGAAATTTATATATATATATATATATATATATATATATATATATATATATATATATATATATATATAAATTTCAGAGGCAAAACAAATGGTACGAAAAACTTTCTGTGCTTACTGTGACTGCAAATCGAAAACTGAAGAAAACATTGTTTTTTATAAATTATCTTAATATACATTTCACAGATGGTGGAATGTGCATTGGTGTTTTTCCTGTTTTTAATCCGTTCGTCAGTAGAATGATTTTCACGACGTTTCGCCAACATCTCAACTGGCATTTTCAAGTGATGCTCATCGACGACTGCACGGTTTGGAAGCCCCCGGGCCAAATAATGAACGAACAATTTTACAAAAGTGCCCTGGATCGAGGTTTGAAGCGGATTCGTCGCGTAAGACCGGAATTTTACCGCACCGGTGACTGGTTTCTGTTGCACGACAATGCGCCAGCCCATTTCTCGATACTCATCACACAATTTTTGGCTCAAAAGTCAGTCTCCATGATTCATCATCCACCCTGCTCGCCAAATCTGGCTCCATCAGATTTTTTATTCCCTAAATTGAAATGACGATGAAGGGGGAACGTTTTGAAAAATTTGAGGCGATTCAAAGGAATAGGACCAGGGTTCTGAAAGCTATTCTGGAAGAGGAGTTTTCCAGGTCGTTCCAGCGGCTATACGAGCGCAGCGAAATTTGTATAGAACGAGGAGAGGATTATGTTGAAAACAAATCAATTTTTTTTTTAAACTTTTGTTTTAATTCGTAAAAAAAAATAGTCCCGGAACTTTTTCAATGAACTGTGTATTTACTGAAAAAGAAACGAAATCAAGTCTTCGCGCACTCTTTTATTAATAGAACAGCAAACTAACATCAAAATAAAACATTCTTTCCAAAGTTGTCCCTCGTTTAATTATATCTTATAGTGCTCCCACCTAGATCACCATCAGTAAGTCAAGACTAGAAATAATTGGGAATTTTCAAAACAAAATGTTAAGGACTCTAAAAGCTCCGTTCTTTCTAAGAAATAGAGTTATACACATAGATCTAATGTCGCACTTAGCCATGCCCTTGGTGATAAGGGCATGTGACTAGCGATCTGATGTTATCGACCACCGAAAAATGTTTGAATGTTTCGTCCCGATACCGGTGGTGGACTCATCAGTGGGATCCACCGGTATCTTTCCCAGACATCCTTTTTGTCCTGCTTTCCACAAAACTTGGACTTCTATTTAGCCAAGTTTGGTCGGCATGTGGTGGTATGATGTTAGTTTCACAATACTAATCATTAACTAGTTAATCATAAACTCATATAATGCAACAGCCACAGCTCGGAACCGCTTTGGCTACCCTCATGACTGGCTCATAATTGTATTTTTTACCTTTTTCTCTACAAAAACATGCTTAAGAGCACTGGTATCACGCTCTAAATAAGATACTTAAATTACTTAGATGAATCTATAGGTAAAAACCTGATTCAGGAACAAAATAGTAGAGACTGTGTAGATTGAAATAATCTGTTGCGATACTCTTTCGAATTTTACACTTTCTCTCAGTGTAATGGCGGCTCGCGAGGCAAGCAAGGTTATGAAATTTGATTTTGGCGGAAACATCTTTTGTCGCATCTGTAAAATGAAATAATATGAGCTTGTGCCATTCACAAGAACTGCCTTTTTAGGTCTTATACAATGTTCCGACCACACAAAACGCTTGACAATATTTATTTTTTGTATAGTGTTACTGCCTATAAGTTACAAGTGGAATAAAAAAATATTTTAACTTTTATATTCAATAAAGCAACTTTGCAGTCGCCTGGCAATAAGTAAACAACTGACTAGGCACATTTTTGATTCACTTAAAAAAAAATTAATTTAATGTATTAAAATTGCAACTTAACTTATTTTGCAATTTCAACACAGGCAGTGTAGTGACTGGAGTTGCTCTGTCTGGCAACCGGGTGTACAAAATACTTTGAACAAATCCTTCTCTAGCTCTTATACTATTATCGATCATTTCATAAAGTTACCAGTTTACTACTTCCATAATGTTTAGTAGCCATCAACAAACTGTCACTCTGACAGTCAGTCTGAATAAGATAAGCATTATCATTAAAAAGAAATCGCCCAAAGATTGATTATCTCTCAGTACAGGGTGAGTCAACAATTGGATGAAGTAGGTTTGTGCCTTTTCGGTGAAATTAACAAAGAAACTATATTTATTGTTTGACACAGTTTATTTTTACGCAGATTTTAAAAATATTTAGGACTCTACAGGGTGAGCCAAAAAACTAGGACAGCATAAAGTTGTATTTTTTTAAACAGAACACCCTATATGCGAATCGTATTTTCGATTTAGCTTATAATTTTAAATCTTTTTTATTAAGGGTTTACTATAACAAAACTTTATAGTTTCTGAGATAATTAAGTTTAAAGAAAAAAAGTCACATTTTCAAGCATCAATTCAATCCTAAATAACGTTTTCAATTTTGTGACAAATATATTCAAATTTGGAATTTAGCAAGGCCAAGGACAAGTTAACATAATTTTTACCTAATATTTGCAATAAAAGCTATAGGGTGTTGAACACATCGGCTCAAATTTGAACAAGTTTAAATAAATAAATATCTTTTTTTTTTAAATGGTACACCCTGTGTATTTTCATGTTATTTAATAGAGTAATAAAAACCCTAAAAGTTTTGTTCAATATATCCTATACCTATTTATAATTTGAGATATTTCAGTTTTTCTTATTTTCCATACTTTTTTTACAGAAATAGTCCTCATTATCATAGTAGCCAATAATAAAAAGAAACTACAGAAACAAACAGAATGTGGTTAAATATGATGAAATACATTATTCGTTATATTACAACGGCAATAGTTTAATTAAACATAATGTGAAAAAATTAACACAACAATAACGACAAGGCAAATACATATTTACTTTTATACTAAATTGAAACAAAAAAATTATTTATTAATTTCTTCTTTTTAATAAGTGTTCGAATAAACGACCCTCTTGTGCAATGCACAAATTTAGTCTTTTTTGCAGATTTTCTCGGACCCTGGACAAAATTAGTGGCGTTATTGTTCTACAGGTATCCCTAATCCTGTTTCGCATATCTTCCACTGTTGTTGGTGGATTAACATACACCTTATTTTCAATATAACCCCATAGGAAGAAATCTAATGGGGTGATGTCGCAAGACCTTGGTGGCCACTCAATGAAACCCCCACGTCCAATCCATTTTTGCGGATATCGTTGGTCCAAAAACGCACGAACTTCACGATGGTAATGCGGAGGCGCACCATCGTGCTGGAACCACATACTGTCGAGCTCATCCCTATCGAGACCTTGAAGCAGTTGGGGTAGTTCTTCTTGTAGAAAGTTCAGGTAACTATGGCCATTTAGTGGTTCATTAAAAAAGTGGGGTCCAACAATTCGATTATGATGAATACCACACCAAACATTTAATGACCAGTGGTTTTGATGTTGCACCTCTCTAATCCAAAATGGGTTTTCTGTGGCATAATAATGCATGTTGCGTCTATTTACGGCACCGTTACTTCTAAAAGTAGCTTCATCACTAAACATTACCTTGCATAATAAATTTGGATTTAATTGAATCTCCGCATTTATTGTACGACAAAAGTTTACACGACTTTCAAAATCCTGTCCATGCAATTCTTGATGTAATTCCATGTGTTATGGATGATACCTATATTTCTTGGTAGTACGATTAGCGGTGAATTGTGATGTTTCACATAATGCTGCTAACTGACGGCTACCAATATAAGGATTTTCCTGAACATTTAACAATACTTGTAGTTCTTTTTCTTCATTAGTTACTGGTTTGTTGACCACTTTACGTTTTTGATAATCAACAGTACCAGAAGAATCAAATCTTTGCATTAGGTTTTGAAAAGTATGGGTATTAGGCTGGCGTCGATCAGGATACTTCATTTTGTAAATTATTTGAGCAAGAAGGCAATTTTTTTGAGCCTCTCCTATTGTATAAATCATATCTATTAACTCATACTTTGGAAAATTCATTTTACAATATAAGATGAATGCAAAAAAAAAACAAACTACACTACATAAAAACCAAAAGAAGCGATTGCGGTTATAAATTTGACACACAGAAAAATGTTCTTTTACATTGTTTTTGCCATGGCTACTATGATAATGAAGACTATTTCTGTAAAAGAGTAAGGAAAATAAGAAAAACTGAAATATCTCAAACACTATTATAAATAGGTATAGGATATATTGAACAAAACTTTTAGGGTTTTTATTACTTTATTAAATAACATGAAAATATACAGGGTGGTACCATTTAAAAAAAAAAGATATTTATTCATTTAAACTTGTTCAAATTTGAGCCGATGTGTTCAACACCCTGTAGCTTTTATTGCAAATATTAGGTAAAAATTATGTTAACTATAAGCTAAATCGAAAATACGATTCGTATATAGGGTGTTCTATTTAAAAAAATACAACTTTATGCTGTCCTAGTTTTTTGGCTCACCCTGTAGAGTCCTAAATATTTTTAAAATCTGCGTAAAAATAAACTGTATCAAACAATAAATATAGTTTCTTTGTTAATTTCACCGAAAAGGCACAAACCTACTTCATCCAATCGTTGACTCACCCTGTACATAAGAAACATATTCAAACATAGTATATTTTTTTTAGTTGTCAATACTGCGGGAAATGCTTCACAAAAAAACCGATCCTAGTCGAACATGTCAGGGTTCACACGGGCGAAAAACCGTACATTTGTGATTACTGTACCAAAGGATTCTCTCAGAGAAGCAGCTTAGTCATTCACATGAGAGGACATACCGGTGAGAAACCATACGGGTGCCAATTTTGTGGCAAAGGATTTGTAGCTAAAGCGATGTTAAATATCCATTTGAAGACTTGTAAAGGCTACTTTCAGGTTCCTAAAACTGAGTTTTAAGGTTATGTTATTAGATTATAACTAGATTAATTTTACTTGGCCGTTACGTCATGAATTTTGTGTAGTTGTGTAGATTATTGTATTTAGTGTAGATAAATAACGTTGTTCTTTATTTTCATTTTTAAATTTCAATTTATGTAGCAGTAGCTATTAGTGATGGAAAAAATCCGATAATGTTATCTTTGTTTCCATTTCTAAATAATACCTTTACTTTAGAACAGGATTACGGGATCTCAAGCTAGTTGTGTTCATCTCCGCGTGCCAGCGAGATGAGATACACTACAATACGCAACGTAAGTCGATGGTGTTCATGTCTTGTTTTGGGTTCTTATTGAGCGTTAATCGTTTTATAGGAACAGTGAAATGGATTATGTTCGAAATAAATAAAAATTAAATTATTTCGTTATTTACATATAGCGTAATTATTTTCCGATTAATAATGTTCCGGAAAGTAATCGTTTTAAAATAAGTTTATTCAAATAGCATACCATCTCTAATGGTTCCATGTATAGGCGAGCGGCGAACGACTAAAAAGATGCATAGAAATCACGCACGTATAAAGTATATGTACTGGATCGTCAAATAAACAGAAAATGTCCGGACCATGCTATGCGCCATTTTGGGTAAGGTGAAGTTATAATAACAGTGAATACGCTATCGCCACTGAAAAATTACACAAGGCTTGAAGCAATTTGCATACCTTTCCGAAATTTCATCGACATAAGTAGTTGAACGAAACGAATGGTAGAAAGAGATAAATTGACAGTATTACGTTATAACCTCCCAACTTATCCAATTCGTGTCAATTGATTGTTATGTGTGGATGTCTGTCATACTATTGGTCGGTCGTAAAAATAAATTAAAAATTTTTATTATATTTTTGTTTGTTAAAAATAACTAGTCCTTAAAAAAAAGCAATATGTTGACGAACTGTTTCTTCAAAATGTTTTATTTTTTGAAAAAACAGTTGAAATGTTAATTAGATAGTACCCCGTTATTTTCACTATTTTCTAATTAAAATTTCCTTAGAACGTTGAATGTTTCGCAAATTTCAAGTAAATTTGTGATTATAGACATACAGAATTATTACACTAAATTCTGTTCATATCTCAATAGTATGAGCGTGCTGTTTAAAAATTGTTTTCCTACGGCTAGTTCTAAATATGAATTTAACATAAACACTTCTGTTCCTATATCCCCCAAACGGTCGAGTATCTTACTTTGAAACAGTTAAGTGTAACATAATTGTTTTCATCAACACAACTTACAAAAAATTTGAGAAGTAACAATTTGTAAGATATTTAAAACTTTTATTTAAATAAGTAACATTCAATTTTATATTCAAATAATGTTAAATGCAACATTTTACTTCCTTAGGCTGTGTTAAACACTATACTATACTACAATTAAATAAATATTATTGATTATAATTTATTAGGACATATAAATTTGAACCCTACAAGCCAACAAACGAGGTCCTTCAGAATGAAAAGCTTATTTATAGTACGTTTGGTCTTCAAGCCCCTACAAATCTTCACAAAATAATAAAAAAAAGTATATTAAAGGTTGAATAGTATCATTAATGGGGGTCTTCGGGCTGGCCTATGGTTCCGGCCCCTGGTCGTACACAGTTCCTCTTATCACCGGTCAAGTTTCATGTTTTCTTTCAAACTTAGTTGTCAGGACAGGAAGTCTTGCAGTAAGAGGCTGGATGTTTAGTGAATTCATACAATAATTGATTGGTGGATAGCTAGGACGATTGATTTTAGTCATACTACATAGAGCAGTGGTTTCTACCGTCTCAAGTTTTATGAGTGCTGGCTTCCTGCAATTACTGTATATAGGGGGTATGTATTCCTATTAAAGTCAGTATATTGCTTAATATATATGAGTTGTTTTTCTTGATATGCCTTATTCTTTGTATATTAAGACTCCTAAGATATTTGGCCCTTTGTATATATTTTTTGTTTAACAGTTCCAAAGTGCCAATTTAAGATAATTTTGTGGTCTATAGGGCTATTCTTTTGAGTCATGATCACTTTCACTTCTATCACTTGAAGTAATCATGATCACTTCAGCCCAATGACAAGTAAATGCATATTCAAAAGAACATGAAGTTATCAGTTTCAGTTTGTTCACTTTGATCAACTGATAATTACTCAAAAGAATATAGCCTAAATATTTGACTGATGGCTTGGTGCATATTACTTGGTTCTTAAGTTATTTCACAATAATGACACTATTTTTTGACTTTTGACGGTTAATTTGACGTGCCAAAATGTCACTTTACCCAAAATGGCGCAGAGCATACTCCGGGCATTTTTCGTTTGACAGCTCCGTTACCACCTGTCATCCATTTATTTTCAGAAATCCGTGATAGAAATACAACTTAACCGACCAAAACAGGGCGCTGGGATGAAACAGATTGCAATCGATTCATTTCATCATTGCCAATAAAACACCTAAATAATATTTTCCTATTCGAGTGGTCCCGAATTTGTTATTGACAAAAAACTTGCAAAATTATGAAACAGTTGAGAAACGTTACCCAAGAAGACTAATTCGGCAAAAATAAACAGTTTTTGTTATTTCAATTTTTTTTTGAAAAATGCATCCCTTTCGAGTTATAAGCTTTTAAAAGTCGAAAAATGACCAAAAACGGTCATTTTCAAAAATTCATATCTCCACTTCTACCAAGTCTTTTCGACCATTCTTAAGCTCAAAATAATCGTTGAGAGTTGTACTTTAACGTAATATTTATTTCATATAGACTCCTTTTAATTTCCCTTGTGAATTTTGCAATTGAATTTTCATAAAATATTGCAAATTTTCATAAGGGGTGATAATATAGAGATGTCATATAATCGATCTGAAAACCGTTGCAATACACTTTCAATGAAATATATTTCTATAAAATACATTTTTTTATTGAATACAGTAAATATTGAACATGGTATTATTGAATATGTTAAATAATTTAATTATCAATATCACTTTCGTCAGATATGTCCGAGCTGTTGAAATTTCTTCGTTTTTACATTTTTCTCAATAAGCACAAAGTTCGCAAAATTTAAAACTTTGGGATAAACAAATAAACTTTTGAAAAAATGAATTTTTGCAAAAGTTCTATTGCCAATGACAACTCTGTGCCAATTGACGTTCAATGTTGGTATTCACAACTTGCTCTATCATGTTATTTTACTTGTTTCAACAAGTTAAAACAATTGAAAGGTAGAAGAACTTGAAAAAGTGCGTGAATTTAAAAGTTAAAACAAAATAATGCGCATGAAACACATAATACTATAAATACCACACATGTATACACGTAGATAAGTATGTATGTATGGTGTTATAGCATCCTCTGGTTCCCAGTTGGCATTCACATAGATAAATAAATAATTTAATATAATGTTATATAATATTCATTATTAAATTAATTTATGTATATAACTTACCCTGTTGGTATCTAATAAAAGTGAAGTCGAAAGTAAGATACATAGCTATACTATTTTGAATGGGCACACAAGATAATAATATATATCATATAATAATTTATTCGGTTTATTGATAACATGTAGTGGTAGTTTAATATTTACTGTATTCAATAAAAAATGTGTTTTATAGAAAGTTAATAGAAATGGTTTTCATATCGATTATATGACATCCCTTATGAAAAATTGCAATATTTATGAAAATTTGATTGCAAAATTAACGAGGATAATGAAAAGGAGTGTACATGAAATAAATATTACGTTAAAGTCCAACTCTCAACGATTATTTTGCGCTTAAGAATGGTTAAAAAGACTTGTTAGAAGCGGAAATATGAGTTTTTGAAAATGACCGTTTTTGGTCATTTTTCGGCTTTTAAAAGTTTATAACTCGAAAGGGATGGATTTTTCGAAAAAATATTAAGGAATAAAAAGTGTTTATTTTTGCCGAGTTAAATCGAAAAAAATTTCTTGCGTAGCCTTTTTCATTTGTTTCATAATTTTGCAAGTTTTTTGTTAATAACAAATTAAAGACCAGTCGGATAGGAAAATATTATTCAGGTCTCTTGTTGGCGGTGATGAATTGAATCGATTGCAAGAGGTTTCATCCCAGCACCCTTTTTTGGTTGGTTAAGTTGTATCATCTTTTTAGTGGTTGATCGCTCGCCTTGTAATGGCTTTATAGCAACAGACAAGTAAGGACCATATCATAAACAGGGTTTTCCATTATATTTTTCACTGTGACATATTACAGAATAGCGCATGGTGTTGTAGCTTTTCGGATTTTCTTTAAGAAAAAAAAATAATATAAAAAAATTCATATTACTGTTTTTTTATAAATATTTTTAAACCATTTAACAGACACTTACTGACCCTAAATAAGCCAAGTTTTCATCTTTTATACTGAGGTAATATCGGAAGCTGGTAAAAATTGTACCACAGAGACAATGTGTAAAACTACGACATGAGGTATTTCTTTAATAAAGGGTGTTTTTTATAGAGGTATAGAACTTTTAAATGGAATAAAACAAAGATGAATTTTTTAAATTGACATGAAATTTACTTTATTCGAAAGATAACCTTCTGGCATTATAATTTAAATATGACTTCTGGCATATGACCGCCACGGCTGGCTCGGACGTAGTCTAATCTGGAGGTTCAATTTTCGATGACTTTTTCCAACATTTGTGGCCGTAAATCGGCAATAACGCGGCGAATGTTGTCCTCCAAGTGATCAATCGTTTCGGGCTTATCGGCGTAGACTAGCGACTTCACATATCCCCACAGAAAATAGTCTAGCGGCCTTAAGTCGCACGATCTTGGAGGTCAACTCACGGGTCCGAAACGTGAAACTATGCGGTTACCAAACGTTTCCTTTAATAAATCAATTGTGGCACGAGCTGTGTGACATGTTACGCCATCTTGTTGAAACCACAGCTCCTGCACATTATGGTTGTTCAATTGATGAACGAAAAAGTCAGTAATCATGGCTCTATAGCGGTCACCATTGACTGTAACGTTCTGACCAGCATCGTTTTTAAAGAAGTACAGACCAATGATTCCACCAGCCCATAAAGCACACCAAACAGTCAGTTTTTCTGGATGTAACGGTGTCTCAACATACACTTGAGGATTATCATCACTCCAAATACGGCAGTTTTGTTTATTGACGTATCCATTCAAACAAAAGTGAGCTTCATCGCTAAACAAAATTCGCTTATGAAAATCGGGATCAACGGCAATCTTGTTTTGGGCCTATTCACCGAATCTACGCCTTGCTAGGTGATCGTGTGGCTTCAATTCTTGCACGAGTTGGATTTTGTGAGCACGCAAACCAAGATCTTTCCGCAAAATCTTCCATAAAGTGAATGGACACATATCCAATTCCTGTGCACGATGGCGGATAGACTGATTCGGGTCTTCCTCTACGCTACGCTCTACAGCATCAATGACTTCTTCTATACGCATTATACGACGTCTCTGTGGATGCGTATTATCATTTAGAGTAAACGTGGTGCGAAAACGTTCCATAGTTAATCGAATTAATTGCTCTGATGGACGATTATATTGACCGTAAAATGGACGTAGTGCGCGATACGTATTTCGAACAAAATAAATTTGCACAATTTGGAAACGTTGTTCAGGCGTCAGTCTATTCATGTTGAAATGCCAAACCAAACTAAACATAAATCACTTGACAGCTGACAAAATGGCCGCCAGTTAAAAAATGTTGTCAACTTAAAGTTTTATACCTCTATAAAAAAAAAAACCTTTATAAGAGCTTACGACACAATTTTTGATTATTATGGATAATACCTGTATTAAACCTAGTATTCTGAACTTCGCAAAGACTTGTCTATCAAATGGTTAAAAATATACATAGTTGTTCTCTTTGCAAATATTTATTTTACTTTTCTAATATTCTTTTTGTGTTTTCTAGGTCAAAAAGTGTTTTAAATTTTTTAAAGGTAATTTTAATACTTTCGAAAATAATATTTATTGTGTGTGAAGTATGTGTTCTAATCTGTTTAAAAAGATTATATGAAATATCTGTGTTTTAGATAATATAAATGTGACGTAACGGTTATCTTTTGTTGATCCAAACATAAGTTTTTTGATCTCTGTTTTAAGAATGCAAATGATTTAAATAAAAACTACCTATTAATATTAGTGCACCAATTGTGTGACAGTATTAGAAAACTTAGTAGCGCCAAAGATGTCAATATATTTTATATTTAAAGAGTTGTATGAAATTTTGTGACTAGGTATTAGGTTTCCATTATATTAGGATTGAAATAGTTTTTTATTATGTTTAAATTTAGTGCAAACATTTCAAACCTTCTTATTTTAGATATTCTTTTCAGGTTTCAAGAGTACGATTTAAGGATATATTAATTTTCTTTTCAAAATTTTTAGGTAAAATAAGTAAATAAAGATTTAGAGCAAAGTGAGGCAAGACAACCACTCTAGGTACCTATACAGTTCCTACAAAATTATTAAACTTACTAGATTTTTTTTAAACGGTATTTCTGAATCCAAAAATTTTTGAACCTTGAACAATACTGGAAGTTTTAACAGTATATACAGAGGATTTACTTGTGGTTTTTACGGGAAATAATTTTAAAATACATATATTTTACTCATTATTCCCTAAACTTATCTTACAGGACTTAAAGGAATGTATTATAATAAAAATATTTTAGATTGAGTATGTCAGTGGTGAGAATTTTTTGGTACTGCAATTTTCATACAGTCTTTAAATGTTACTTTTTTAAATTTCCTAGTTTTAATATTTTAAATAGGTATGCCGAAATTCCATTAAAAGATATTTTTTAAGCTTCATCATTTTCTAAAATTATGTACCTCAGAATAGATGGATAATGTATAATAGCTTTAAATACAATTCAGGGTGTAATATGTGTAATTTTAATATTTAGAGCTTCTATAATTAGAGTTATAATTTAATTTGATCCTCCATTTTTGTTTCTTTCAGAATATTCATATGAGAAATAAAAAATAACCTATTTATTAAAATACTCTCATATTTAATTGAATTTAATGTTCCATGTTCAATATTTAATATTTCTATTAAGAGCCGATAAAATTAACAGCAGATTATTTACTTTTTTTTAAAAAAATTTGAGACGTAATTTGTCTGAGGTGTATATAGAGGACATTTTATAATTATCTTGAAATATTTAAAGAAGACAATGTTAACGAGACTTCTAGTAAGTATACCAATATTTTCTGAATGTTAAAGTTTTTTTGAGAGGTGGCAGCAGTCAAACCGTATATAATGTTAATTTAATATTATAACTTTTGATTTAACTGAGGGTTTCTTGAAGTCCTCCAAACAACCAAAATCCATTTGATATTGCTACTTATGCTAAACGTTTTGTTCGTCCGTCAGACGTACATAAAAGGTGCTTTTTTGTGGTGGTCCAGCCGTAAATTTGGTCCGTAATATAGTAGCAACCAACTCAATTAGGAAATAAATTTAAAAAATTACATACAATTTGTTAATTTATTAACTACAATTTATACATCCAAAAATATATATATATTTTCAATATCCTCACTTCACATCCAAGAAAGCATTATTGGGGAGTGAAGTATGATGACTTCAAGCAGTTGTATTTTCCCGACAGGAAGCCAAAATCTGGACAGAAGGATCAAGGAACAAAACTTGATGGCGATTATGTGCTCGCAATGTATGAGAGACATTGGAAAAAATGTCTATCTGACTGTGCGTTGCTTGGTAACGTTTTTTAACTTGTGTCTCAAATTTAATTTCAGTTCGTTCATTATTTTGTGTTTTGAAACATAATATGAGTTTGGTTAAATTGGAACATCGCAGTGTTTGATACAGACTCTGTTTCTTTTTCTTTAAAATAGTGATCCGCAATAAGACTTGGGTCCAGAGCCAAACCAGAAGTCATGTCTTAAACCTATATGAATTATTCTCCTCTAAAAAGTATAACTTCTTTCTGTGCAGAAACTAATTTTTTATGGGAAGTAAACAATAAATACAACATTTATACTTTCTTGGACTTGATTCTTTTACTGTTCATTTTCATTTCATATGATTTTATTATGGGTATAAACTATAGCAAAACTATATGTTATAAAAACAAAAATTCTGTTAAAAAAAACTAAAACTATAATATCTATTTTACATTGGACTTAAAACTTTCACATCTTATTAAAATATGTACTTAGTTTAGACAATTTCGAATAATTATATATATATATATATATATATATATATATATATATATATATATATATATATATATATATATATATATATAATTTACAGCTGTGTGGACACGAATTGTCAATGAATATTATTCTCATATTAAAAAGTACCTAGAACTGCTGACGTCATTTTTCAGACCTCAATCTTCTCCATTTTCTTGGAGTTCTCCGCACTTCTTGATATCGAAGTAACGTTCACTGACAATTTTATACAGACGTTAACTTATATATATATATATATATATATATATATATATATATATATATATATATATATATATATATATATATAATGCTACTGATATTAAGTTAAGGATTGTCAAATTTTGACTACCACTGAAAGTTTAGGATGTTTCATCCTTGGTAACCGGCGGTGGACTCGTCATTTTCTATCGGAATTAACCGGTAGGATGTTCGTACGACGATATACCCCCCCCTCCCAAGGCACTCGCTTCTATGATTTTGCGACTCCACAGTCTCAATATGTTGTAAACGTAGAACACCTACTACGAACGATCGTGTGATTTACTTGAACCAGGAAAGCTCGGCTCACACAATCGACCACTAAAAGTTTGGTGTTTTGTCCTCAGTCAACGACAGTAACCTCGTCAGTGGGTCCGCGGTTACTTTTCCCAGACACCCCTTTTATATGCTTTCTATTATTTTGGAACTTGTATTTGAATTTAAACCTTGACGGGATCTATCGGTGAGATGTAATCTTAGAACACCACCTCCGCGGCTGCTTTGTATTGGAATTTTTTGTCTTAATCTCGAATTGCATGGAAAACCATGATGCCCTAGAAACTGCTTGAAAGTGACCCCTCTAGTAGCCTGTTTCGTGAGTCTGTGCTTGCACCAACCCTTTTTATGCAGTGAAACTTCACTGCATTTTTCTCCACACCAGGGATGCCATATTGTAAACGTAGGGCACCTACTACGAATTATAACTGTGTTGATTTACCGAACCAGGACGCGGAAAGCTCGGCTCACCCAATCGACCACTAAAAGTTAGGTGTTTTGTCCTCGATCAACGATATTGAATTTGTCAGTGGACCGCCGGTGCCTTTACCATACACCCTTTGCTTACTATAACTTGGAACTTCTATTTGAAGTCATTTAACATCGAAATTAACCGGTAGGATGTTCGTACTACGATAATATATATATATATATATATATATATATATATATATATATATATATATTGCCGTTGATTTAAAATGATTCTTTCAACAATAATACCAAAACACTCTTGCTAGAACGCTTTGTTTTTTTAAAAAAAATTAATTTTATCGGCCATTAACTGAGGTGTACATATTATTGAAGTAAACAAAGATTTTTATTTATGAAAATATTTTTTCACTTCAATGTATTATAATTGTATTCATTATATTTTTAAATTGTTAGATAATTGTAAATGTAAACGCATTAATTTTTTTATTAGCTTACATATTTTCTCATTTTTGTTGAAAAAGGGGTAGAGAGAGCACCACCAAGTCGGTGACATAGATATAATGAGAAAATAGGTATGTAAAAAACTTAAATAGTATATTTTCATGTATATTTAAAAACTGACGAATTGCAAACAGAAAATAAAAACCAGCATTTAGTAGTTATTTTTTAAAACATAAATGTATACTATTAGAATTTGTATAGTATTCAGACAATTGCCATATGAAATAGTTAAATTAATTAGACTAAATAAAAAAGTATCAATTTATGAAGTGTATTAATTTGGGGTCCTCGTCATAGTTGGAGGTTGACCTTCATGGCTTTAAAATGGGCTAGAAAGATAATAGTAGAATTACACAAATTCGGGCATGAATACCAAGCAGCACAATTTTAGGCTAAATTTAAAAGATATTATCTACTTTATTTAATTTTATTATTATTTATATGTAATAAACATTTATCCTCTAAAATTATTTTTTGATATGACCTTTTCTGTTATCAAAGTATTTCTATGTTGAAAATATTAGACATCTTACTTTTTTTTTAACCAGGTCCTAGAAAAAAATGTAGCTGTTGCTAGGGAAAGCCTTTTTTTAAAGAGTCTTACAAATTTGGTTAGCCTTCTCTCCATCCGTATTTTTTTAGGCTTTTCTAATAGTTAAGTTTTCTTTAGCTCCATTGTTCACAAGTTAAAAAATCAAACAGGAAAACCAGAATAAATAGAATTATTTTCGCTAGAAAATGTATAATAAAAAGAAAATTATCATATATATATATATATATATATATATATATATATATATATATATATATATATATATATATATATATATATAATTTTTTACCCGAATGAATAAGGAAGCCCTTATCATGCAAAAAAGAATATTATTCTCGTTTTTGAAAACTTTTCTCCCACCCTATGCGTAGTTCGCAGCGGCCAGGCCCTGGCCTGTGTGAATATAGATTTTTTGTCCCTTGCGGTGCCGATGAAAAGGGATATCATTAAAAGAAAGTTTATTGATTTCATCAAATATGGGCGGTTTAAAACAATAATTTAATCTTGTTAGCAGTCATTTAAGATATTATATTTTCTCAGCTATAAACAATAAATTTCAAACAGATTATTAAAATATTCTAATGACAATGGTTCAGGACGTAACATTTTTAGTCTGCCTAAATCTACGTCCAAAGGGCTCAAGATTATAATCTAAATTTAAAATAATTACAAGACCATTTTCTGACCCCTATAAAGCTCTTTAGAGTCATTTTTAAGGACTTCGTACCTATATGCTGTTTTAATAAGTTTGTGAAGAACTTTTCAAGGTCTTAAAATCTCTATTTTCTTTTAAAGGGCTGTAAGCATATTTCGCTAACCTTTAACTATAATATGACTTTGGAAAAATCCTTAATTCTGTAAAGAGGCTTCCAACAAATTTGTTTTAGATTCGTAAACCCCATTTTCCTAAATAGCTTAATCTCGATCGTGTGAAAATTTTATGTCTACAATTTGTTTCATTCTCAAAATAACATAAAATTGCAAGGTTTGTTAAAATCGGGCACCTGCTATTATTAATAAATATGTATATTTCAATAATTATATACATATGTATAAAAGAATAACAACATATTTAATGAAATGGGAATCTGTAATAAAAACAAACTATTTTATTAAATAAATGTCAAGGCCATACCTAAGAATATTACGTTTAAAGTGGTTTAATAGAAACTCTTTTCCTTTGAATCTACCCCCGTTATCATTATTTTTTAAAATTATAAAACAGAAGCTGCATAAATCCCATCTAATTTATATATCTAAATTTTACCATAGAATAAGAGAATTTTACCAACATGGCGTCCTATATTACATATTAATTTCTATACTACAAGCAAATTCACCTATACCGGCGCATCCACCATATATTAGAAGTTTGTTAATATCCCATATATTTTAATACATTTTGGAATTGTCTTTAGCGTTTGATTTCAAAATCAATATTATAAAAAAATATAAAATAGCTTTTTAGAAAAAAAAATATTTTTCTTTTAACAATTACACATCATAAAACAAACAATAAAGTTTGACCTTTAATAACCTTAAAAAATTTGTGATGATATAACGTGTTATAAATTAATTTAATTAAGGTCCAAACAATAAATTATATAGCATGGGTTTCTGGATGTTTGTCTGTGGAAATAGAAGGGCTGTAAACCTATAGAAAAAATCTATAAACTAACTTTGTTTTATTGCATTAATTTTAATTATTCGATATAAAAATTAATTTATTAAAATTGCTTGGTGATCCTGATCGGCGTTATGATGAATGTATTTAAATCAGAATTACCATTACGCCATAGGCGTGCCTTCTTTATTAGATTTTGTTTCATAATATTAACATAATTACATAACTCTATATATTGTAAAAATAACATATATTTGGAAATCGCGACAATTAGGTATTCATACTACACTAAAATTATTTAGAATATTTTTAGACATGGGCGCAGGAAGGTGTGTGCAAGGGGATGCACTTGCCCCCCTGCATCTGAGAAAATTTTATGAAATAGTTCAAGATGTTAAGTTATCTGTAAAAAAATTATAGTTAGGTTTACTAAGACTTAGACTTGATTTAAGGTATATTCTTTTGAGTAATTATCACTTTCAGTTCTGTCACTTGAAGTAATCATGATCACTTCGACCCAATGACAAGTAAATGCATATTCAAAAGAACATGAAGTTATCAGTTTCACTTTGTTCACTTTGATCAGTGATAATTTACTCAAAAGAATACAGCCTTGGTTTCCATGGAAATCAAATCGTTTAGTTGGCCAGTTCAGTTTTGCTTATGGCATGGTTACAAATTTTATTTTCTTAGTCGCCAAAAAAGGGTATATCAAAGAAAATTACGGATGTAATCCTGCAGAAAATATTTTGGAATCGACAAGAGAAATAGGAAATAGCTGTCTCCGAAAAATGTACAAAAATTTTTATGTTGGCCTGCTGGATAACAAAATAAAATGATTTTGATATTCTTGCCAACGTTTAAAACTTGATTGACTTATTGTTGCACTTGTCAATTTAAACCTTTTACGGTCAACTTAGACCAGTTTTAAAGTTAGATCATGTTAGTGAATTAAGAGTGTAGGGTTCTTTGTTTGTTTGCAAAACTGGTTTTAACGATATTTTATTCAAACTCGAATTCAATTGTTTGTAAAACTTTAGTAGTTGGAATTGTGGTTTAAGAATAGCTGAAATCAAATTTTAATAAGATTACGCTAAAGTCATGACAACAAACAAATTACACCATAAAGTTTTTTGCGATGGCAGTTGTCTAACATCTTGAACAAAAATCGCATAAAAATTGACATTAGTAACAAGGAAAAATCACAAAGTATTGTCGAAATAACGAAATAAGGACCCGTATTGAAAAAGCCAGAAGCGCTTTTGGTCGCCACAGAAGAGTCCTTTGCAACCTCTCTCTAAATATCAATATACGCATAAGAATTCTCAGATGCTACGTCTTTACCGTTCTCCTCTACGGGGTAGAAAGCTGGAGTCTTACAGAAGCTGCCATCAAACGCTTGGAGGCATTTGAAATGTGGTGCTATCGCCGCATCTTACGAGTGTCATACACACACCACACAACTAACATCACGATTCTCGAGAGGCTCGGAAAAGACAGGGAAATTATCACCACTATAAAGAACAGGAAACTGGCTTACTTCGGCCACATTATGCGTAATGATAAGTATCGATTACTAAGATTAATTCTACAGGGCAAGATCGAGGGCAAGAGAGGCCCTGGACGTAGACGTATATCCTGGCTGGCCAATCTTAGAAAATGGACTGGCCTAACATCAACTGACCTATTCCGAACTGCAGTGAATAGGATAAGATGGGCTAACGTGGTCGCCAACATCATAAGAAGATAGGCACCTTAAGAAGAAGATTGTCAACAGAGCCTTTAAAATAATGGATTTTTGTTATATAAAATTATGCCCAGCCAATTGAAATTTAGAAGATATAGGCTGTGACGGCTCATGGGATAGTGCTACAGTGTGATGGTTTATACTGTTGATAATAGACAATTCTAATATTTAACTTGAAGTGGTTTATTTGAATGATAATTCGGACATACCCTGTTTCAATGACTAACTTCAGATTATTGTTTGTCAAGGTAGAGCACCGTAGCGAGAGCATAGTAAAATTACTTTTATATCTTTTTAACGCTGTTTAGTCAATATATTACTTGAAAATAGTATAGTAGTTTCACTGGAGATCCCCATATCAACACGTACTTATTTTTTTGAAAGATTTCTTTTTAATCATTTTCATTTTAAAATTTTTCGAATAATTTTTCCGTGTCCATATGGATAATTTAGACATCTAGCAATAGCGCAGTAGCTTAAAACCAAGTTTCCTATTGAACAGGGGATTTTTTTATAATATGGGACTGTACCTTTTATTGATACGGCACAGTGACTAAAACGAATATCAAACGGAGTTTATATGGGAGCGAGGAAGATGAAACTATATATTACTATTTCCCATGTGCAACTATGACGAAATCGTATAAAGAACATGTTTGTTACCGAGTGAAAAGGAATATTAGTTTTTTATTTCAGTGTTCGTGTTTGTTTTGTTTGCAATTGGTGGCTCTTGATAATTTTTTTTTCAATTTTGTGTTATGTATTGTGTATTTACCGATATATTTACATAAAATTTATTTTTCTGCATCGATGTGTTTTGCTTTGTTGGTAAAACACTTTTTATTTGCCGTTGCGATTATAAACAAAGTTAATTTTTCAAAGAACACTTTTAGTGCGTCCTGTTTAAAAATAAAACTTGGAATAAAATAACCAGAACGGCTACTGCATGATTTAAAAAATTGAAAAACAAACTTGAGTAATTATTAGGAATAGTGAAAAGGCCAAATTTTCGAAATTTTGACATACCTCCTATTTTCGTGTCGTAGAATACGAATAAAAAGTTTTTTAATCGACCTCGCTGGCTTTTTCCAAAAAAAAAAGAAAATTTCTCTTTTACTCATATAACTTGTATTTTTTGCGGAAAAATGTGAATTTTCCATAAAAGCTTGGAAAAACTGTCGGTTGGTCGTTTGGTCATATTTTTTACCGAGTCAAGAATTTTGATAGAAACACGTGATTTACGTGCGATGTTGCCACGTTGATGTGTATTTTAAATTTCTTTAGGATGGAAAACTTGGTTGTTCAAAAGCAATTAATTGTGATCATTCCAGTATTGCAACATAAAATGTAGGGTAAATGTGCAGAAATGGGATGCCAAAGATAAACAGACCGTTCGGCAAGCTTCATTGGTCTAAAAACCAAGATCAGAACTAAACTAACCTGAACTAAACTAAACTAGATTTCACAAAACAAGCTATTTCATATAAGTCCTCTTCTTGAATACAACTTTGAAGTCTCTTAAGGTGAGTGAGTAGTTTATTATTGATATCCCGATTTTGGGTAATAATTCGGAAAGGTAAATCTAGAAGTGGGTGCCATTTTGTTTGTTTTTATTTGTTTTTGATAATTTCCTTGATTTTTCCGATAAAAATTTATGAAATTTTATATAATACAGATGCTTCTATTAGTGTGCAAGTTTTTTTTATCAAGAAAATTATCAAAAAAATCAAAACAAACAACACCAAAATGGCACCCATCTCTAGATTTACACCTTTCCCAATTAATACCCGATTTTGTTTGATTGGCGTTAACGCACTTAGTCCACAACACTTTTTAGTAATTTTTTTTCACGCTCGTTAAAAAATGTTGCTGTTCAACAGAGGCAGCGGGAGGTGAAACATTCTCTGCCGGAATAGGAGTTGGGAACGGTTCTACAAGTTATTCTAAGGGTTTGTAACGGTTAGTTCAGATTAGTTCAGTTTTGATCTTGATTTTAAGACCAACGTAGCTTGCCGAACCATCTGTTTGTGTTTGATATTCCCATTCTGCGCGTTTACCTACATTTTATGCTACAATACTGGAATGATCACCATTAAATGCATTTTAATTACCAAGTTTTCCTTTCTAATGAAATTTAAAATTCACATCAACGTAGCAACATCGCATAGAAAGCCCATGTTTCCATCTAAATCGTCAAAAAAAGATCAAACGACAAGCCAACGATTTTTTTACTTTTTATGAAAAATTCTTATTATTCCGCGCTTATTTACGTAAATTCTGTTAAAAAAATTATTAAATATTGTATTGTGTTCGTAAATTTTACTAGAAGATGCCAAAATATGAAGGTAGTGATTGGAAAAAACAAGTTATATGAGTGAAAGTGAAATTTTTTCATATTTGTGTTGTACGACTTTTAAATAGGAGGTATGTAAAAAATCGCCGTAAAATTCAGTGTTTCCACCATTCTGAAATTAATTACCCAAAGTTGAAGTAGAAAAAGTCTCGTTGTCAATCGTTAAAAAATACCTGTATGTAGGGATGATAAAAATAGGTGTACGGATGTGAGGAAACATATAAACGATTTTTTATTATATGTGTGCTGTTTGAAGGTGACGAAACTTGTTCGTAAAAAGGAAAACTGGATCATCTTGTTCATATATGGAATAAAATAGAGACCCTTGAAATAACTAAGGTTCACTTGAATAATTTTTTTAGCTTTTCTACGCTTGGTAAGATCAATATAAAAACCTGTTAAATTCTTCTTGCCGTGGTTATAGGTAAAGAAATTGTTGGTTTACATATTTTATAATGATCCTATATTTTGTTTCACGTATTGGCACTACATATCCAAACAGTCATAAGCCGCCGCTGATACAGGGCGTGCAAACTAAAAAAATGTTTTTGTTTAAAAATCTATAAAATAAAACCAAATTTTAGTTGTGAAAAATAACTCCCAAACTTAGTGATTGGCGTGTAAGTGGATCTGATCGTGTAATAGAACGTTGGATCAAATTTACAAAATTAATTTTTGATGTTTTGTAAAAAATACAAATTTGTGCAAAATAGTTGAAATATATTACATATAATATATTTTAATAAGCTCTAATCAAAATAAATACTGAAAAGTGTAGTATTTTTTTTTTCAGAAATAACAGTAACCTTGTGAAGTGTAGCAACCTTTTTTTTTGTATTTTCCGGAAAACTGAAGAAAAAATGTGGGAAACCAAGGTCACAATCGTATTCCAATACCTCGAAATAGGGAGTATGTTGAGAAATTTTTTCAAAAAAAAAGTTTCCCTAAATTTCATTTAATGATAATAATTACCAAAATTTCAAATTATCAGAAGATAACTTATTAAACAACAAATATTTCCTTTAAATATAAATTAGTATTATTCAGAAGACATTTCATCAAAGAATAAATGAAAGTTGATTCAAGCTTGTTGAAACTCTGGAGCAGCGCCCTTATGTCAATCCGGTCCTGGGTAAAAGGTCCAATACATATTAAAAACATATAAAACCAAGGGGGGGGGGGAATAAAGGGCATAACTTTATACGTATAACAAAAATACAGTATATTTGACCAAAGGATATGAAAATTATTAGATAGATTCATGTTATTGTTAAAAAGAACAAAACAGTAAGGTGCTTTTATTTTGGGAGGAGTAAAAAAATGTTTTAAAACTATTCAGTCAGGTCTTTCTTATATCAAATATGCAACTAATTTTAAAAGTCTTTTCTCGTTAGCAGTGTTATTTTCTGTGAATTCAATTCTAGTCAAATATAGTGACGTAAATTCCGAGATGGATGAGACATACGCAGAGGTGTTGGGGGCAATATAAGAACAGACTCTGCATAAATTGTAACAGCAAAAAATAGATTGAGGCCAAGAGATGGGGCGTCAAAGTTGGCTAAAACAGGTTTCTTGAATCTACAAGTTAAGGAACACATTTTGTAAAAAAAAGTTGTAGAGATTTTTAAAATCTACAATTTGAGCTTTTGTACGATCATTTTTGTTAATTTGTTATTGCAAAAAGACCAAAATATCCTCAAAATAGGGCATCCTTTTCATATCAATTATTTATAGCAAAATTAACTTTTGTTGTACTTTTTTGCTTTTAAAGGAAGACCTCGTATTTCTGAACAAAATGATATTTTATAATAGTAAATCGGATAATTTGTTGCTGAGATATTGCTAATTGTTTATCCCAAGACGCAAAATGTTTATTGCTATAACTTTTTTTGAGTGAACATTTTGACCCCCACAAAGGTCCAATCTCTTATTGAAGACCTAAACTTTCATATCTTGTTAAGGGTAAATGAAAAAATTCATTTTCAACCCCTTAAATATCTCTTTAAAAAGGGGTGTTTTTTTAAATAAAAAAACAGAGCTTTTGCGCGTGCGAGAAAACTGAACTCGCAGCTTTACAACAGCAGCGCTCAGAAAAATTCGCTGTATTTCAGCAACGAATGGACCAATTTCGGTGTTTTTTTTATCTCAAAAAATTATGAATATGACACACCCCCTTTTCTAGAGCGATATTTAAGGACTTGAAAATTAATTTTTTCATTTTCTCCTAACAAGGCAAAATCAATATATAAAATCGCATGTGGCACCTGCAATAAAACATGCATATGCCAGACCAACAGAAGAATATCAGCTAGACCAGAAGAACATAAACTCAGTATAAAAAACAGACGCTTTTTCAACACGAGCGCGAGACAGGACACAAAATTGATTTTGACACCGGCCAGCAGATCGCTAATATAGAACACTACAAGGCAAGATTGATCCGTGAATTCATCGAAATTGAAAAGAATGACTCTGAATAAGAGAGGCGCTGCACTGAATCTTGCTTCTACCTGAATAACTCTTTTTAAGCCGGACCATTGTACCGACACGCATGCCATACTTAAACTGACACCAACGGCTTCGCTCGAGAGGAAGGCGGAGCCAACGCCAACCAACCTTTACTATCTGCGACCGCGTATAAAGCACGTTGCACGTTGAATTTCTTTCAGTTGATCTACAACCACCAAGCAGAGAAGATGTCAAATGAGATTTTGGCGAAACGTCTGCAAACTTCTACAAGAAACCAAACGAACGAACGGATGTACTCCCGGATTAATACTGAATCACATATTCCCATCCGTGAAAAACTACGCTACAACTTGTCAGTAATTCCTTGCATTTGCCAAGAAAAACTAGCTATGCCAGTAATTTTGCTAAGAATAGTCTTGTACTCAGAAATTGATAAAATATTAAGGCGAAATGTACATACAATTGATGGCAAGTGTATGAAAATCGATAAGATGCCCCATCTCTTTTTGCTTCTCACATGTAGTTATTTCTTTCTTCATTTTATAAATTTACAGTCTAAAATTTAAAGGATAGACAATCTTGTTATCATCTTTCTTTTTCTAATATTCAGTTTAATTGAGCAATATCAGTTTTTTCCTGTCACACGCATTTTGCCAGGAATAAATATAAAACTTACAAGTATTTTTCTGTGGAACATTTGACAGCACTGCTTTCCACAAACTTGGACCTCTATTTAAGTCCAGTTTTGCCGGAAAGCGGTGGTAAGATGTTGGTTCCACAGCATTTGTTTTCCGGCTTTAACTGTCGGACAGCGGACAGTCTCAACCGTTAGAAAGCACAGGCCTGAAAAGGAAGTGGAACGGACATCCTAGGTGGTCTTTCCAAGGTAGGGTATCGGCTTTAGCACAAAGCCACGACTCGACGGCCTTCCATTTTGTCGTCCCTGCTCGGGCGCCATGTCGTAGTAATGTCCCTGATGTTAAGGGCATATAACTAACGAACTATTTGCGACCACCTAAAATGTATGGATGTTTCGTCCCGATACCGGTGGTGGACTCATCAGTGGGATCCACCGGTATCTTTCCCAGACATCCTTATACTTTCCACAAACTTGGACCTCTATTTAAGTCCGGTTTTGCCGGAAAGCGATGGTAAGATGTCGGTTCCACAACAATATATATATATATATATATATATATATATATATATATATATATATATATATATATATATATATTCTATCCTTTTCTCTGCCCGAGAGTAGAATATATATATTACGGCAGATAGATTTCTTTATTTCTTATTAAAGTTTTGATTTTTTTAAAAAATTTCTCATGTCGTTCGACTGGCGATATTTTTCAGTCTGACATCGAGGTCGGTAGGTGGCGGGTCTGCAGTATCCCACCGACACACCGTGGAATTTATATTTCAGTTATTTTCTGCGAATGTTGCTCTCAGTCCGATACAACTCCACTGACGAGTCCATAAGGTAGTCGAAACTCGTATGGAGAGAGGACCAGAGGGGTATTTACAGGCAATAAACTGTTTATATATATTCGTTCCTTTTCTTTGCCTGAAAGGAGAATACATATATAACAACTATTTAAATACGACAGATAGATTTCTTTAATTCTTACTGAAATTTTGATTTTTTAAAAAATCTCGTTCTCAACTTTGCTAATTTTTTGGAAATGGTACCGGACTTAGAAAAATATATTGTAAAAATGTTAAGTTCTTTTTAGAATCTGCAATCGTTATCGACTACATTTACAACTGTTTAAATATATCTAAAAAACAAATTCTTGTTTCTAAAGTACTTATTACATTTTAGGTATAGTAAAATTTTCTTCAATTCAGAGGAGAATAATGAAGAAATATTTCTAGAAGATGGTGAAAAAATATTGATACATCTCATTGAAGACGAATCAGAGTACTTCGAGGTAAAGGAAGACATTCTAAAACAATTAAATTTGGAATATCTTGAGGACAAATCATCCGATAATGTTGAATATAAACAAGAAAATTTTGAAAATCCAAAACCCAAAATTGTCGAAAAATTAATAAAAAAGTATCCGTGTAATACCTGCGGGGGTTATTTTAGGTTTTTAAGACGACATCTTTATACTCATGGTCCTTATAACTGCATGAACTGCCAGCTAAATTTTCAAACAGCCGAGTTATTAGATGATCACCTCATAACTGCACATAATAAAGACAAGGAAAGCTATACTTGCGACGTTTGTTCTTTGGGTTTTTGTTCTTCCACCAACTTAGCCTTGCATAAGTTTGAGCATACGAAGCAATATACTTGTCCTATTTGTAATTTTACTGTAAAAGGAAAATATAGGAATTCTATTATAAATCATATAAAAAGGCATGAAGGACAATATGCTATTAAATGTGATATTTGTGGACAGGGATTTGTGGAAAAAAGCTTTTTGACGACACATATGGAGATACATGAAGCTATACCGAAATACGAATGTGAGATTTGCAATAAGAAATTCACGGTGAAAAGGTGAGTTGTGTTATTAATATGTAATTTAAGATTTTATTAAACCGGATATGTAGACTTATTACCTAAAATCACTTTATATTTTTATGTATTTATTTATTAACATCAAAGCCCATCAAGGGCTGTAATAAAATATAACATAACGAACATCCCTATTACAAAATAACAGAAATAATATCACAATAACAGTTCCATGCCTACAATAATACTAAACAGGAATGTAAAAACTAGGTATGTCATACTCAAATCACATGATTGCCACCCTATTAAACACAGAACACGTTCGATATATTTTGGCGACATACAATATTACTCCATGGAAAATAGACTTTCACCAGTAACAAAAATGTCACAACCAATGTTACATTTTTGTTAACAAAACAGCTCTTTTTTGATCTAATTTCCATGGAGTACGTACATTAGTCTTAGGTTTCCTTAAATAAAAATGTACACCATTCCTGCGCGTCAATCGTGGCATATTAAAATCTGGCTCGCCCAAAAACTGAGGACAAACAGTCTGTCCGTTGACCCGCTTATATAAAAATAAAACTGAATGTAAGTTACGTTTCAAAACTTTGCAAACTAAATTTGGGTAAACTCCCTTAATTCTCAACCACAAATACTTCATAAACTTTTGCTGAACGTTCTTGATGGCCAAAATATATTTCTTATAAATTGGAGCCCAAACAAGTGAACACTATTCAAGTTTACTCCTTACTAGTGCTATAAACAATAATTTTAGGCTTTCAATATTCTTAAATGATCTACTCTCTCTCTCTCTCTTTGTCAACCTCTGCCCATCCACTCCTGGATGTAGGTCTCTCTCAATTGTTTCCATCTTTCTCTATTCCTCGCCAATCTCATCCACTGTTTGCCCGCCACTGTCCTTATGTCGTCTACCCATCTTTTTTGAGGTCTTCCCGTGCTTCTTATTGTCTCCCTCGGTCTCCATTCCAGAATTCTTCGTGCCCATCTGTTGTCCTCATATCGGGCTATGTAACCAGCCCATCGCCACTTCATCTTTGCAACCTCCTTCACGATGTGTTTGACTTTCGTTTTGCGTCTTATCTCGGTGTTTCTAATCCTGTCTCTTAATGATATTCCAAGCAATCTTCATAGAAGGTTTCAGCTTCTTTGTCTTCTGAGTTTCCCGTCGGTGCATATTCGTGTATGATCTGTAGGCTGTATCTTTTGTTTAAAGTTATTATAATGTATATGACCCTGTTAGACACTGCGCAGTATTTTGTTATTTCGTAGGGAAACCTTTTATTTATCAGAAGTGCTACTCCACGTATATGGCTGTTTTCATCTGAGTTCTTCTGCAATAGGGTATGACCGGATTTTAAGGTCGTACATTTCTCTTCTGGCAAGTGAGTTTCGCAGTCCTAGTATATCCCATGTGACATTGGCTAATTCATGTTCTAGTTCGTCAAGGTGTTCTTGGATCCTCATAGTTCGTGTGTTGTATGTGGCTATATGGAATTAAGATGGTTTGTGTTTTCTTTCTTTATTTTCAGTCGAGTATTGGCCTCCCCCAGAATCCGTGAGGCTGACTGATTGCTCAGTGTGAGATTCTGAGTGGTTTACTCTACTCACCTGGGGTAATCTCGTGTTGATACTCGATTTCTTCATGTTGAGAGGTTTTGGCATCTTAAAACGCCACGCTTGCCGAGCGGGTTGGCGAGTTGTGGTCTGGGATATTCGAAAGGGGAATGTTTGGGTTCGGATAACGAATTGAGGGTGTGACAATGGTTTCCCTATGGGTGCTAGGGAGTAAAATTGAACCAAGGCTCGTGTATTGGGATTATAGATGAATATCTACCCGCTACCATAAAAAATGATCTACAGTTTCTAATAATTAAATCCAGCATTTAATTAGCTTCAGACACTATTCTGTCATAATGAAGGTTAAGTTTAGAATCCAATACAATACCCAAACCCTTAGCTACATCAACTCTTTTAAGTAGGTCATCTCTTATTTGATCACTATAGAATTGGAGATATTTGCGAGTTATAGACATTACTGAACATTTGCTCACATTCAATAACAATTGATTACTCACACACCAACTCTGGACTAACACTATTTTGCAATCTATCACAATCTTCCTTCTACTGAACTTGAACGTAGATTTTTAAATCGTTTGCAAACAGCAGGAATTCAACATCAATTGATTTAGCGATATCGTTTATAAATATTAAAAGCAAAAGAGGCCCCAAATTTGAGCCCTGAGGTATTGCAAAATATTCTGATTGAAAGCCATTATATGATTTAAAAAAAGTAAAGCGAAACTTCGCAAGCCTTGCGACAATCAAACTGTGGCTCATATTGTCAAAGGCCTTTGAGAAGTTGGTAAACACCACATCAACCTGACCGCCCGCATCCACAGCATCCGCTGTAAACTGAAGAAAAGAGGCCAGGTTCGTGGATGTTGACCTACCCCTCAAAAATTCATGCTGTTTTGTAGACAATAAATGCTTGATTTTGTTGATAATGAAGTTATACAGTAGCATCTCAAAGATCTTTGAAAAATCACATATCCATACATCCTGTAATTTTCCACTTCGGTCCTATTTTTGCTCTTAAATACGGAATATATTTTAACTACCTTCCATCTCTCGGGATACGTCATTTGCTTAAGGGGGGCATTAAAAATTTTACATAGAGGAGCAGCCAAAACATTTATAGTATCTTTAATAAGAAAACTTGGTATAAAATCTGGTTTTCAAGACATTTTAGGTTTAAGCCCTTTCGTAATTTTTATTATATCCTGTTCTGTAAAGACCAAAACTGCAACTGTATTGTTGTCCAAATTCCCCAGACTAACCTCTTCCGTAGACGATACTTCATTATAAAACCCCTTGCAATACTCTTCAAATACTTTGACAAGCGACCATTATTTTTGAAGAGTGACTGACTGACTGACTAACTCCGTAGCACTACAACCCAGGGTGGGTCTTGACTGCCTCGACTATCTGCCTCCACCTGGAACGGTCTTGTGCCAGCTTCCTCCATTCTTGCTGGTCAACTTCAAGGATAGCTAGATCATTGTGGATGTTGTCTCTCTATCTAAGCCTAGGTCTTCCCAGTGGTCTTTTTCCTTGTGATGCTTCCTCCCATACCCGTTTTATTAGTCGATCGTTTTGACTCCTTTGTATATGACCTGTCCATCGTAGTCTTCTGGACTTTATTTCTTGAATGATGTCAGGGCTTTGATATATTTGCGCAAGCTCTATGTTGCTTCTCATTCTGTGACGGCCTGTTTCAAGGTCTCGGTATGGGCGATATATTATGCGCAGGATTTTTCTCTCAAACCTTCTTAGCAGCTCTGTATCGTGGACTGTCAGGGTCCATGTTTCACTGGCGTAGAAGAGTGGCACGGATCTATCTAATATTTTATACATTTTTTAAAATCGATATAAATTAGTTTTAACTAGAAAATCAAGTCAGTTCTTATCAGACCTAATGCCAAGACTTTGTACTACATAAAAAATAATTTAGGTTTACCACTTTTTGGCATGATCGATGATCTTACATTGTACCAGTGCCAAGATTTTAATCAACTTGGTATGCTGACTGACTCATGTCAGTAGCAGGGACTTATTTGAAATTGTGTAAGACGACGTACATGAATTGGAGGGAATTACTGACAGAATGCATAATATTAAAAAGATGCCAGCATCACAATGCAGTGATGGCATGGTATCTTGCTAGATGAACTGCATGCAGTCATAATTGGACTTGTATTTTACATATTGTGCGGCACAACTTATCTCTCACTATCCCGTAAAACCTAACATTCTGATGCATGCAAATAGCTGGGCTTCAGGTCACATTTCTATAAAAAACGAATTACACTATCGACGCTTGAAAGAGTATTATTGTTATAGATCAAAAGAACTAATATTTCTGTAGTAATTCGAGGTCTTACAGAAGGTGTGGCAGACTCTAGAAACCATTTTACATTAGTTTACTGCTACGAAATGAATTTAAATTTAAGTCCTTTATTTTACAATTATTAAAGCTGAATTTATGCAAAAAGCAGTAATACGATACAAGTGTAGATTTCTTTACTGGCATAAAATATATTTTATGAACTATGAGTTCAAAATTGCAACATCAAAGGTATAAAAGTCAATTTTTTTTAGGTACTTGGATGTTCATAAAAGCTATAATCACAAAAAAGAGCTGTACGGAATAGAAGAAATGTATCAATGTGAGGTCTGTGGTCGTAGCTTTACTTTTGAAAAAAGTTTAGTTAGGCACTTGAGCTGTATCCATAAAATAGGAGAAGATCGAACCGTGGAATGTCCGGTAAGAATGTTAGGAAAAAATCATACTAAAAATAAAGTTCAAATATTGCAAAAAAAAAACATCGTTTTTTGCGTTATAACTAGAGGTGTAACACGTAATCTTTGAAAAGTATAGAACATGTAAGGTAAGATGCTTCGGGTAGATTAGCCTTCTACGTAATGGAACAGTAATCGGTCATTACGAAATTAGATCACCAGCATCTCGAAAACAATGTAAAATAGGAAATTGCTTTGGATATCTCGCATTCACTTATATCCGGCACTTCTTCCAAGTTGTTGTTTTTCTAGCTAAGTTATTTGGGGATTGTTCTTTTAGTTTGTTTTGGGATATGTATAATTTGCTCTAATATTGTTCTACTACGGCTTCCCATTATATTTATGTAATTTGCCCATAAACATTGTCTACTTCTTGATCTTACTGAATTGGTACACTTAAATAATTGTGAATATAATTGACTGTGAGGTGAGTCTTTCGAAAACAGTTTCGTATTTTTAGACTTGTTCGACTACTTTTTTATTCATAAGGAGTCTAACTCCATCTAGTATTTCATGATCTTCCTTTAATAACAGTATATTCCCTGAGGGTAGAGTTAAGCAGTTTTATCTCGCTTCTTAACCTCCTGTATTCCTAGCACATCCTATTTAATATTTCTTAACTCTTCTTCTATTTCAACAAGAGATTCTTCAATGGTCATAGACTGGATGTTGTAGGTAGCGATTTCCAGTGTTTAAGGCAGTCTGATTTTTTTCCGGGTATTCTCACTTTCTACTCATAGGTTTGTCTGATCACTGCGAGACAATAATAGCTGCTGGGACCTAAGGGCCTTTTATTATTTGAAGTTTTCATAAAAGCTGTATAGGGAAATAAAATACTACGTTCGCCAGTGCATTTTGATGAGTTAGATAGGATACTGGAAGGATAAGTTGGTGTCTTTGTTAAGATATGGTAATCTTCCAGGGTTTGGGAATGACAGGAAGACCATAGCTGTAGTGAGAAGAATCGCATTTCTACGGTAGACCTATCCCCATCAAGATCACAGACCATAATGTTAACAATATAGAAAAAAAAAGTTGTTAATAGTAACATCGAGAAAATTCAAAAATGTCAGTACTTAAGAACTATGATAGATAAAAAAAGCATCAGATTAGGAAGTTAAAGGACGAATTGAGATGGCTAGATCAGCTTTTTTAAAAATTAAAAATGATGGTTCTTCTCAACTTTAAATCTCTCACTAGAATTAAAAATGCCAATGGTTCGATGTTATGTTTTCTTATTCCTTATCATTATCTTCTTATTTGGAATAAAAACTGGATCCTCGAACAACAAAACACAAAGAAACTAGACTATAAGTTTTGAGTGTATGATTGATGCTGAAGGTATCATGGACGAAATGCATCTCGAATGAATAAAAAAACTTTTGTTTCTAACAATGAAAAACATCAATTGGAATATGTTTGTCATGTAATGCGGAAAGAATGATATTGCAAATTCAAAAGAATGCAGTGACTATCGAACAATCAGTCTCATGTCACATACTTTGAAAACCCTTTTAAAAATTGTACACGCTAAAATACATTCCAAGTTGGAGCTAGATATTAGTGACCCACAGTTTGGCTTCCGGAACGGGGTGGGCACAAGAGAAGCATTATTTGCTTTTAATGTGCTTACTCAAAGATGCTTAGATATCAATCAGGACCTCTATGTCTGGTTCATAGATTACAACAAAGCTTTTGATAGGGTCAAGCATGACAAACTAATAGAGATTCTCAGAAGCAAAAATTTGGATGAAAGGGATTTAAGGTTGATATCAAATCTGTATTTCAATCAGCGAGCGGCAGTAAGATTTGGACAGGAAATATCCGGAGATGTGGAAATACAAAGGGGAGTCAGACA